>QEPC01000055.1:4627470-4649474 GCA_003113815.1 Sphenodon punctatus
TTGGAAGAATTAGCAGAAAAGTTCAAGCACTTACACAAAAACCTTCTTATGTTATCCAAAATCAATGGTATTCTATGAATTAGGAGGAAGGGATAGGACTCTCTCTCCTCCAGTCGCGATGCGGCGCTTTGTCGCAGAGCGCGGAAGATCAGAGTGTGTTAACAAACATAGACACTGATGGCGCGCCTCCAACAGTCACTCACTCTCACTGCGATTGGGGATCAAGAGGGAGAAACAAGTTACAAACACACCTATTTATAGTTAATGGTGAAGGCGGGACATGTCTCTCTGGGAAAACACTAGCCAATGAAATTGGGCATGTAGGTGTTGTCAACAGGGTCCGAGGGTTGATCATGCCGCCGGGTCTCATGATACCTTGTATTCCGGGTGGCGGAAACATGATACAATGATCAGATAACCACAAAGATTCTGCGATCAACGGAAAGGGGAGTTGGTGCCGCTTCTTATTGGAATCCGCAAAAGTTCCGCTTACATTCACCAGTTCAAATGCCACGGCACCATTAGTGGTAAACCGCAGCCACAGCGGCTGGGGAGCTGTCTCTGCTGAACTGTGCCGCGATGTGCGGAATAGGGGTTTCCGTCAGTAACAGCTGCCGCAGCAGCATGCCACTACAGCCCTAGCGGGCGCTGTTGTTCATTACACATAGCCATATCACAACTGTGGGTGAGATTTTGGTTGGGCGGTGGGATGGGGGAGGGAGGTGGGGCAGGACCAGGTGCCTGCTCATGTGGTTGGTGCTATAGTCCACCCTGGCTGTGGCGGTAGTTCCAATGAATAGCCCGGCTTCCTCATGGAAGGCAGGGGTGCTGCTCGTGTGCCCTGCTCCCATTCTGGCCTGGCAGTGTGGCGTCCATGCTTGTACATCAGTTGCATGCGTATCAGGCCCTTGCTGCTCGTGTGGCCTTACCCAAAGTCCTGGAATTAGGGACAGCAGCTCTTAGAGCAAGGTCATGGTGGGGATACCACAATTTCTGTGGAAGGGACTTTGGAGATTCCTAGCTGGGCATCAGGGTCCACTCAGAAGTTGGTGAGGGGGAGGTGGACAGTGGAGGAAGAGAGAGACTCTGGCCATTTTCACACGGGCCGCGGAAGGTGGGTGGGGATTATTTATTTATTTATTTATTTAAAACGTATATCCCACCCCTCCTGCCCAAAGGCAGCTTGGAGCGGTGAGAAACACACAAAAAATGTACAAATAAAACATTTTAAAATAAATCAACACATTTTAAAACAAATCATAAAAACTCACCCTCCCACCCAAACCATACCCCCCCGTCCTACCACCCCGTCGCCAAAAGCCAACAGCCAGTTCTTACACAAACGTCAAAATGATGGCAGGGTGGGGGCCAACTGAGTTGGGGTTGTGCGCCTGTGGTGGGTGGAGGTGGGTGTGTGGCTGTTTCCACCGGCGCACACCCATCTGCACCCATCTCCACCCATGTCCACACACGGAGCAACGGGCATTGGAGCCTGTTGCTCCATGCGTAGGTGATGGGTGGAGATTAGTGGAGTACAGAAGTGCATACGCTGCACTCCGGCTGTTCCAAGCGAAGGTAAGAACGCAGTTGCTTTACGCCTTCCCGGTTTGGGGAGGGGATTTTTTGGAACAGCTGGAAACCGCCCAGAATGAGTTTTTGAGGGCTACTCTGGGGGTCCCCCAGGGTACACCGCAGATTTTCCTCCGTACTGAGACAGGATCCCTCCCTGTTAGGGTTTTTTCCCTCCAAGCCCTTATTCGCTACTGGCTTAAGGTGGCCCTCCTCCCACAAGATGACGTATCCTTCCTGGGCAGAGCCAGGGATGAGGGATTGCTCTCCCCCTGGCTGTATAATCTGAAGGTTGTCATCGAAAGGCTGGGGTTTTCCCCTGGATGCCTGCTGCCTCTGGGCCTTAAGCAAGCCATGGTGTTGGTTAAGCAAAGGGTCCTGGATCAACAGCTTCAATTGGATTTTGATTTATTGCATTGTCAGAAGGTGAACCCCTTATATGAACTTCCTCCAAGGCCGCTGCAGGACTCGTATTATCTGCTATCTTGGCCCAAGTTTTCCCTGAGATAGGCTTTTACATGCCTCCGCTGTGGAGTTTTCCCCTCTGCGGTTTTGCTCGGGCGATATGGCGGGTCCCACTCCAGGAAAGGGGTTGTCTGTCCTGTGCTATGGGTGAGACGGATACGGCCACCCATATCCTTCTGGTTTGCCCCAAGTATGAAAGATACAGAGGGAAACTTCTATTGATGCTTGGACAAAGTCAGGCAAGCTGCCCATGGGTTGAACCCATTAAATTATGTTTGGACTGCAGGACATCTGACTTAACCCAGGTGGTGGCTTTTTTTGCTAAAGTGGTCATGCATGAAAGACAACGTTTTAGGTTGGACGGGGAATAAAACTGAGGGGATTTGTGTTGTCTGGGGAGGTAGTGCTGATCTCCTATGGGAGCATAAGCCGTGAGATGGGTTAAAGGCTAAATTGCCTGGGGAATGCACAATTGATTGAATGTAACTAACCTCAAGCAATCTCGTAGTTAGCCAATTGGTTATGCTTCATTGGAAATTTACAGCCAACTGGCAAACTGCTGAAATTTTTAGGGGTTGAATTGAACCAGTTAGGGCTCACAAGACCCTTGATTTTAAGTCTTGTTTAAGAGCTGGAACTCTTAAGGATCTAACTAAGGGGGATTTCATTTTTTAATTTATATGCTAAGTTCCATCCAATGAGTACACCCAAATTTACGTGTGGTTAAATGGGTAATGAGAGGATTCCTCCAATACTACTCCACATCGGGTTCCCTGAAGTCTGCCCGGAGGGAGGTTTATTGTTAGATCCCTCTGGGAACTGATGGAGTGATATGATGCTGTTTGTGTACTGTTTATTTTTGTAATAACTTAAAGTTGATGCAATAAATATTATTTTGATTTGATTTTGAAGTGCATACACCCCCTCCTCCCACTGCAGGTGCCATTCCCACAGATGTCACCCCACTGCACACCCACTGCAGGCGGCATTTACACGGGTGCCCCCCCATACATGTGTGCCATTGGGAGGTGCGTGCCTGTGTGAAAAGGGGCCCCTGTTGGGACAGGGTTGGGGGAAAGAGAGCAAGAGAGTACAAGTTTCAAGGGACTAGGGATGTGTGAATAGAATGGGGTTTGGATGTTCAGCCATTGGGCCTGAAAACTTAGTTCAGGTTCATGGGTTCAGTCCTGTGGAGTTTGGACCCCCCGAAATGTTCGGAAAATTTGGCTGCTTGGAGGCTTGGGGTGCTCCAGGGGTGCCCGTGGGGACATGGCAGGCCGTCGGAGACAGCAGCAGCAGAGACCAGGAAGGCTTGGGACTTGGCACCCCGGGTTGTCTGGGTAGGCAGGCTCGCCGCTTGGCCCCTGGGGGTGCCCATGGGGGCATGGCTGGCCATCTGAGACCCAGCAGCAGCAGCAGCAGCAGCAGCAGAAGCATCAGCAGCAGAGGCCGGGAAGGCTTGGGGCTTGGTGGCTGGCCTGGCACCTGTAGTCAGCCAGGCATTGCAGACTACCAGGCATCGGCGGAGCAACAGCAGAGGCCCGGCCAGGGCTTGGTGGCTGACACCCCTACTTGGCTGGACATTGCAGGCTGCCAGGCATCGGTGGCAACCTGACTCAGGGTGGTGCGCGAGGACAGCTTAAACTGAGGGCGGGGAGGAAGCCAATCAGGCGCCTAAACCCCATGTTCCCAACCACTGAGAAGGGCTGCCCATTGAGTGCAATCATTTTCCCCATCCCCAACATGCACGTGACTTTCAGTTGAAAACCAAACCACCCTGAACATCCTGCAGCTGCCGATGGACTTCGCACCTGCCCCCACCCAAGCTCCTCCATGGTGCACTGATGCTTTTGGGCCTCAACTGGCTGCTGCTGTTGCTGCTGCTGCTGCTCTGCTCCCTGCTGACATTGCCCAGGGATTGGGCCCTCCCTCTAGCAGCCAGGGTGGGATCCACCAGCCCTGGACTGCTGAGGATCACATGAATAATGGGGGACATTGGTGGCCCATGATGAACATCCGACTCTGAAGCACCTGCACCTCCTCCTGCAGCCACAGCAGAGACAGCTGCAGCCTCCTGGACTGCAGGCCTTCTAGTGCCCTGCGTGGCAGTGGAGGATGCTGGCAGGAGGCAATGCCGAACCATACCTGTAGTGCCACTGCTGGGAGCCTCTGAAGCCTGTCTCCCAAAATCAGACCTGTGCAGTTTGGGGTGTGGTGATAGGCTCGGGCTGTTGCTGATGCCTGCCACTCCGCTGGCACGGCCCCTGACACCTCTGCCATGTGCCCCATTTCCCGCCTTACGGGCAGCAGACTGGCCTCTCCTGCTTCCCTTCTCCATTTCTCCCACCCAAAGAATGCAGAGGAAGATTTTATATTTTGTTTATTTATTTATTCAAATTTGGAATATAATATATATAGCTACACTAACTCTAACTGCTATTAACTATTGTAAAACCTATGAAACTGAATGGAATCTTATCTAATATCTACAAAGGCCTAGTCCTACAAGCACACTATAAAATATTAAAACNACACACACACACACACACACACACACACACACACACGCACAGAGGGATTGGGGGGACACAGACAGCTCACAACAAACAACACAGGGAGGGGTACAAAACTGAAATGAAACCTAAATCAATCTAATCCTACTCTAAATAAATCCAAAAATGGGTGAAGGGAGTCAGGGATGGAATATATACAGAGAGGAGGGAAGGATTCAGTGGAGGGGAGGGAGAAAGAACACAGGGAGGAGTAAAAAATAAAAATAACACCTAAATCTATCTAATTTTCAGGCAGCGGTAGCTGCCTGAAACTTAAATGCACAACCACTGTTCATTATAAACAGGGGACTGCTAAAGCCCCAATTTTGAGGAAACCGCTTCACCTACATTTATGGAAATTTAATCATGGCTGTAAGTTGTGAGGACCATCATATCCACAAAGTTTGAAAAAGATCCATTAGGAAAATAAAATGTTATAACTGCTTAAATGTTAATTGGTTGTGGTCAAAATGCACACCATCCTCACGTATTTGAATCATCAATATCTCCTCCCCCTGGATGAGTTGAGCCTCTCTCCACCCCTGGGGCCAGGAAGTCTGCTCCTCAGCTGCCCCCCCCCTCCCTGGGCCTGCCAGCCAGGTTTTTCCCGCCCGAATGTGCCAGAACGTGGTTGAACTGTTCGGGGGTTTCTGCGTTAGGTTCGGGTGTCCGGTTTGGGCGTCCGAACTAGCTGAGCTCAGGCTGAACGCTGAATGTCCGAACCGCGTTCGCACATCCCTACAGGAGACTGGAGTGACCTGTTTACAGGTCTAATGCAGGGGACAATTGTACCAGGTCTCCAAGTTCAGGGGAAACAGCCACCTAAACTGTAAATTTCTTGTTTAAAGGAAAGTTTTGCATATGGACTGTGGCTAACAGGGCCAATCCTAAACCCTCACACTCCTGGCTTATGGGCATGTACATGTGCGGTTTACCATAGCAGGGGTATGCTGATATTCTGTGTGACGTGCACATATGGTGCACTTGGCAGCGTAAGGGTTAGGATCAGCCTTAACATTTGTGTGAATAAAGTATTGGGCTCTCTAGAAATTAGTTGGTGAGCCACAATATGTGTGTGTGTGTGTGCAAGGGGGTAGGAGGTAGGTGGCATCCAACTACTAGAATGCACCAGTGCAGTGGGGCCACAAATTTCTCTCAATGGGTCTGCTTGTCTACATGATGTTAGGGTCACATGGGGTGAAGGTGTACTTGCCAGCAATGTACTTGGCACTGAACATTCATGTTTGCTACCTGGCACTGAGTGTTTTAAAAAAGTCAATAAGATGATTCAAGGTTAATAGGCTTGGATTGAAGACGTTAGGACAAATTCAATTAATTTATCTAAAAAATCATTTACCAAACTCAGAGTCGCTAAATACCCTAGTTTCCAAGTGAACGTTCTTGGATTATAAGAGTCCCATAATTTAGCTCCATCTTTTACTCAAAAAGTTTCAAAGATTATTGAAAGCAGATTAATGCTTGACTCTGCTATTTGTCTTTTAAAGTACACAGAACTCTTAGAACAGTTCATCTAAATCACTTTGAAACCCCCAAGAGCCAGGTACCATAATGTAAACAAACCAGTTTTATAAATCAGTCAATGAGGCCATTCTTTTCAAAGGTACAGCTACATTCCTAGAGGCCAAAGGCTCTTTTATTTCATTATATAACAATGACAATAACTCCATTTAAGTGTATAATGACACAAGTCAGCAGTCCATGGCAACAACAATTGAATAGCAACCTTATCTACTAGGCTGACATGTTCTTCTCAAGAAACCATTCTAGGAGTCTTCTGTCTGCAAAACAATTGGCTTTAATCTTTAATTTGCCTCCTCTCCTCTCAGTCTTCTCCTCCTCCTTCCCTGACTCTGCCATCTCGGCTTTCAATGCCTCTCTCTCCTCCGCCCTTGACTCCTTTGCCCCCTTCCCTCCTGCCCTGCCTGCCCGCTCCCACAACCCCCCCACCCCCAGTATCCACCACCTCCACTCCTGCACCTGTGCTGCTGAACGCCTCTGGTACAAATCCCACTCATGTTGACTTCCTTCTCTCTCTCCTCCCTTACTTCTGCTATCTCCCTCACTAAATAGCATTACTACACCTCCTGCATTGAGTCCTGTTCTCGGGACCCTCTCTGCGTGTTCTACATCTATGACTCCCTCCTCAAGCCCCCCTATTCTCCTCCTCCATCTCCCCTTTCTGCTCAGGATCTCACTTCCTTCTTCACCTCCAAGATAAAAATGATCCACCTTGACATCACTTCCCACTCCTCTACTCTTCCTCCTCCCTCCCTCCCCTCTCCTCCCTCCCCTCCTTCTCTCCTGTCTTCCTTCCCTCTCACCTCCCTTGAGGAAATCTCCTCCCTGCTCTCCTCCTCCAACCCTTCCACTTGCCCCCTTGACCCCATCCCCTCCTGCCTCCTGATCTCCATTGCTTCCACTGTCGCCCCTTCCCTCCTGCACATCATCAACCTCTCCCTCGCTACTGGCTCCTTCCACTTCGCCTTCAAGCATGCCACTGTCTCTCCTATTCTCAAAAAGTCCACTCTTGACCCCCTGACCCTTCTAGTTACTGTCCTGTCTCACTCCTTCCTTTTGCTTCCAAGCTTCTTGAACTTGTCTACTCCCGCTATCCCGACTTCCTCTCTGCCAACTCCCTTCTTGACCCCCTCCAATTTGGCTTCCGCCCCCTTCACTGTCTAAAACTGCTTTTGCTAAGATCACCAACGATCTTCTTGTGACTAAATCTAATCACCTCTACTCCATTCTTGTATTTCTTGACCTCTCTTCTGTCTTCGATACTGTTGACCACTCACTCTTGCTGGACTCACATCACTCCCTTGTCTTTCGTGGCTCCGTTCTCTACTGGTTCTCCTCCTACCTCTCTGACCGCTCCTTCAATGTGTCTCTTGCCAACTCCACTTCCTCTTCCCTTCCCCTCCTGGTTGGTGTTCCCCAAGACTCTGTCCTTCATTTTCTCTTCGTCTCTATCTACACACTGTACCTAGGCAAACTCATTGTCTCCCATGGCTTCCAATATCACCTCTACGCTGATGACACTCAACTCTATCTCTCTACTCCCTCTATCTCTCCATCTGTTCAAGATTGTCTCACCAGCTGTCTTTCTGATATTTCTATCTGGCTGTCTCAACATCAACTCAAATGCAACATGGCTAAAACTGAACTCTTTATCTTCTCCCCCTTCCATCCTTCCTCTCCTTTCTCCCTGTCGATCCTTATCGACGAGGTCACCATCCTTCCTGTACCCTATGCCCGTAGCTTAGACTTCATCTTTGACTCACCCCTTTCTTTTAAACCCTACATTGACTCTGTTGCCAAATCCTGTCACTTCTCCCTCCACAACATTGCTAAGATTCGCCCTTTTCTCTCTGTCTCCTCTGCCAAAACCCTTCTTCACGCCCTGGTCATTTCTTGCCTTGATTACTGTAACCTTCTTCTCAATGGCCTCCCTCGCTCTCACCTTTCTCCCCTTATCTCCGTCCAAAACTCTGCTGCCAGGGTTATCCTCCTCGCCTGTCGCTTCGACCACGTGCAGCTCCTCATCTCCTCTCTTCACTCACTGGCTCCCCTTCCTGAATGAATCCTGCACAAAATCCTAGTCTTCACCTATAAAGTTCTTCACAACCTTGCTCCCTCCAACCTCTCTGGGCCAGTTTCCCTCCATACTCCAGTCCATGAACTCTGCTCCTCCTCTGTCCCCTCTCTCACCCTCCCACGCCTCCCCTGCTCCCCTAACCGCCTTCGTCCCTTCTCCCTAGCTGCTCCCCACACCTGGAACTCCGTCCCTGCCCACATTTGCCTCACCCCCTCTCTTCGTACCTTCAAATCCTTCCGCAAGACCCACCTCTTCTGCTCTGTCCTCCCCAACTCCTTGCTCCCCTCACCTAACTCTTGCTGATACCTGCCATCCAGTACAACCTGTTACCTGAGGTCTGTGTACTCATATCCTCACCACATGGGCCAGTCAGCCATCATTCTTGTTGTAATCAAGCCAAGCACGTGCACCTGGGACCTCGCATCTTCATGAATGTTACACTCCTTGTCTCTCCCTCTGTTCCCCTTCCTTCATCTTCTTTTCCTTCCCCCCCCCCCCGTTTCTCAGATTGTAAGTCCTAGGGCAGGGATCGTGTCTATTCCATTACTTTGTAAAATACCAGGTACATTGCTTGTGCTATATAAATGCTTGATGATAATAAATAATAATAATAATAATAATAATAATAGTGTTAGGCAGCAGGACAACGATAGACATTTTCACACAGCTTTGCGTTTCATAAATAACATTTTATATATTCAAAAACTCTTAATGGCAACTCTTCTAGCCAATGTTCTAGGCATTTAATGACTAGGACATAATCATATTAAAGCCCAGATGTGATACTTGCATTGCCATGATGGGCTTTAATATTGTTTACACATCAGTGAAATATGGGGGACGTGGGCCGTTGCAAAGGTTTCTGAAGGGATCAGCATGCTTTCTGACTATCGCCCAACATAAATTAAAGTAATGATGAAATGAATGGGCCCCAGAATACCATTATGAAGATAACAGTTCTATGAAATATAGAAACAAATGCAATTTCCTCCCCCATTTCTTTCATCAATTTTATGTACTACAGTTTGAGTACAGAAGTAAATGCATATATCCAGAGGGTCATGGTGTCTACTTACTGTATGAATTAGGATAGTGTTACATGGCTAATATAGCTGTACTTTGGACAATGACAGATGAGTAAACTACCAAAGGAAAACTGGGTATATATTTACATCTTAATATAAGTGATATAAAATTTCAGTCATTCTGTCAAGTTAAGCGTGCTATTCTTTCTGAAGTTTGCAAGATATGGATATTTGAATTTACCTTTTCAGGCTTCTTTAATACCTTATACTGACCGTGCATTAAAATGCTACCAATGACTTAGCACAGGCAGATTAAAGTACGGTATTTGGGATCCATGCTCAAAGGATGGGAGGGGAACTTTTTCTTCTGGAGACACCACTTCAAAAATTATATATTTATTTAAATGTATATCTTGCCCTTCCCCTAAGTTTCGTGGGCTCCATAGCAGTTGAGGAGAGAGGTGCAAGGGGGTGCAGTTGCACCCCTCCCATCTCCCTCTTGGCCCTTCTGATCATTGTGATGTCATGACACACCAAAAAGGGGCATGGTCACATCATAAAGGCACAGAGACCCCTTTTGCCCTGCCCCATTTTGATGTGGCCACATACTCTTTCTGAGTGTGATGACATGGGGTGTTAATACATGTGATGTGACATTGGCCAGGCATGGTCCTCTATTGCCTGGGTCAGACCCGTTCCAGCACATCTGTTAGCAGCCCACTAGATGTGGTCCCGCTACATACTCTGACTAGGTAGGCGGCTGCCGTGGAACCATGGGCCAGGAAGGAACCAGGCCCACAGTCTGGGCCTAAGGGGCACTCAGGTGGGTCATAACGAGCCATAGCAGGCCAGCGCATGTGTTTCTGCCACCATCCTGCCCCAGTATGGGGGTTGCCAAGGCCAACTGCCATGGCTGCCTGTCATGGTGGGGATAGGGCCAGCCGACCTCACATCTCTTCCCGCCCTCCCATCCCTGGCTCGCTCAGTTGATGGAAACATTTATTCTGTTCCCCAACCTGCCCCTCCTCCCTGAGACATGTAGATGCCATGCTGATTGCATATCTGTTAATTAACACCCATGGTCATATCAAAAGTGGGCAGGGTGAGGTGGATCTGCCACTCCCTACCTTTCCCAAATATAATTCTGATGGCACCCTTGGATCAGGGTGCTTAAAAGATTGGTTCAAGATGGAAGGAGGAAGAGGAGGGTTCAGGTTATGGATCTATCCCCTATCCATGTACTTGTACTTTGTGGACAAGATTACTCACATTCACCATGATTTTGGCACAACAGTCGATGCAGGGGGAAAGCCAGAGGCAGTGGATGCCCCGTCTGGTTCAGTTTTGTGGGATCAGTTTTGGATGTGGAACCCACTGACACTGGGGATATGCTGGGGGCAGTTAGGGTCACCACGTGTGAATTAGATCCATGCCAGTCCTGCTGGGGATGCTATGGCAGTTGCTGGCTGGGGTTGTCAACGCCTCCCTTAGGGAGGGCAGGGTGCCAGAGTGTTTAAAGGAGGTGGTGGTCCGGCCCCTGCTGAAGAAGCCATTGTTGGCTGACTCCCTAGCCAGCTATCTCCCAGTCTGTAACCTTCCCTTTTTAGGGAAGGTTAATGCATGGGCGGTGGCTCGGCAGCTTCTGGTGCATCTGGACAGTACTGGGTTTCTGGATCCCTTGCAGCCTGGCTTTTGTCCAGGGTACGGCACTGAGCCCACACTTGTGGCCTTGGTCAACGACCTTTGCCAGGCTATGAACCAGGTTCAGCAGACCCTGTTGATCCTATTATTCAATTCAAAAAGTTTATTTGTTTAGCCTTTGGCCATTACAAAATAGGTATACAATATTATAACAAAAACAAGATAAAATACTCTTTAAAACATAAATAAATGAGGAATAACAAATTTCACTGAAGAGTGTTTGTTTACCATCCCGATCATCTCCCATAACCGCTAGAGTTATCTTTCCCATGGGCTCATGTTGGAACCAGCCAAAAACAAAAACTAAAAGTTGGTCTCACATCTGGAATCCCCAAATGGAGATGCATACTGCCTTTGGGGTGGTAGTGCAACGCCTTGCCCTTCCTGGGGCTTGTGGAGGCACACTTGACCCCTGCTGTAAACTGTCTCACTGGTATTACATAGATAGGGGGATGCTTATATAAATGGAGCAGGATACGTTTTTAGCCATGTACAGAAATTTGGGGAACAGATACCTTACAGAAGTTCCATGGGAGTTCCCATTCTTAAAGTTCTTCCTTAGGTGAGTCAGGGCTCTCCAAGTGCCGCTGCCTGGTTAATGCCATAAAAAACACCCCCACGGCAGCTCGCTGCGTTACTGCCTTGTTCTGATTGGCAAGAATAAAACGCAACCTTTTCTGCTGGTCCCAATGATCCCTTCCCTCAAACCAAGGGTAAAAGAACTGATTTCTTATCTCGGTGGTCTGAGGGCAGTGCAATATATAGTTTGGGAGATCTTCTATTACCGTTTGCCAGCAGTAACAAAATCTCAGCTCGGGAGGAGTGCCCTTAAATCTACCCTCAGCTACCGAGTTGGGTTGATCCTATTAGATCTTTCTTCTGCCTTTGACATGGTTGAGCACGAGGTGTTGGTGAGTTGCCTGTGGGACCGTGCCAGGGTGGGAAGAACCATTATAGATTGGTTCCATTACTAACTGGCTGGGAGAACTCACTGGGTGGTCCTGGTGTCCCACAGGGTTCCATCTTGTCCCTCCTCCTGTTCAACATATATACGCAGCCCCAGGTGGAGGTCATGAGAGGGTTTGACAGAGTGTGGTGTCATCAATATTTTTTTTTAATCTTAATTTATATGTATCTATCTACACTAAATCTAACTGCTATTAACTATTCTAAATGCTGTGAACTAAATGGATTATCTAATAAGTACACAGGCCTACTCCTACAAACACTAAAACTAAATCGCTAACACTATCTCTATCACTAAGCTAACTCCTACAACTCTATCTATCTATCTATCTATCTATCTATCTATCTATCTATCTGGTTATATATATGGATATATATATGGATATATATGGATATATGGATATATATGGATATATATACATCCCATATATATGGGATGGGGGGATTCACAAACAGAAGAGGAGTCTGTAGTGAAATACATACATACTCAATGAGTCTGTACAGTGAAATGCATAACACAAGGTTTCAGTTTAAGGTTTAAGTTTCATTTCAGTACAAAACTGAAATGAAACTTAAAGCAATCTAAAAATCCTACTCAACGCCTGCTGTTCAGGAACAGTGACTAGCTCAGAAGGTGTTGGGAAAGGGGGAGGCAGATAATTAGCTTCGTTTCTTGCAAGCCTCTCCACCCCTGGTGCCTGGAAGTCTGCTCCTCAGTGACTGACTACACCTCCCTGTCATATTTGACCTTCCAGTGAACCTTTTTTTGCCATCCGAACTCACCCGAACGTGATCCGAACTGACCGAACTGTTCGGCCATTTTGCCATTTGGTGTTCGGTTTGTTCGGTATGTTCATTTTTGTGTTTGTGTTCGTGTTCGTTCATCCGAACAGGCTGGGTTCGGGCCGAACTCCAAACTTCTGAACCGTGTTCGCCCATCCCTACAATCCACAGCTTTTCCTGGATCTCCAGGTGACAGCTGTGGTGAGGAGTGCTTTCTGGCAATTACATCTTGTCCAGCAGCTGCGGTCTTATGTGTCAAGTTCTGACCTTGCCACCCCCATCCATGCCTTCATTACCTCTAGGCTAGAATATTGCAATGTGCTCTACGTGGGACTGCTCAGGATAACGGTTTGGAGGCTGCAGATGGTGCAGAATTCTGTGGCCTGCTTACTTAGGTGAGTGGGCCAATGTGAGCATATTACACCAGGGCTCCGGGCGCTGCATGAGCTGCCTATGGTCTACCAGGCCAGATTCAAGGTGCTGGTATTGATCTATAAAGCCTTATATGGCATGGGCCCTACTTATCTATGAGACTGCCTCATCCCCCGGATGTTGGATTGACCCCTACAGTTTTCCAGGAGGTGGTTTTGGAAGTACCCTGGATGTGTTGGGTGGCCACCGATGATTGAGCTTTTTCAGTGGTTGCCCCTAGCTGGGGAATGCCCTCCCGATGGGGATCCGAGTGTCATCTTCCTTAGCCTTCTTCTGCCAGGGTTGTAAGACCTGGCTGTTCCGTCAGGCTTTGGGAAAGGGAGAGGGGTAGGGTGGGTTGAGGGGGGTAGGGTTTTTTGTCATCTGTGGTGAGAGTGGTGGGGTATTAAGTGTAATGAATAATAATAAATAATATCCTTCAGTGCATGCCCTTATCACTACTCCCTTCTCCTGAGCTCACTCTTTCAGTGTTTGAGGGTAGGGATTGGATGCATGGGCCAGACCCAAAACCCTTTGTGTAAAGGGCCCCATAAAATCCAGCCATGGACCAGATTTTGTGCACGGACCACAGGTTCTCCACTCTTGGCCTAAGAGTTCCTGACTTAGCAGTGAGTCTCTGAGAAACCAAGTCTTTTAAGTTATGAGGCAGAGGAGACTCGATGGTGAGACCAGGAAATCTATGGAAGGGAACTGGAGAAGAAGAGTCTGTCCAGAGAGAAAGTGTGAAGAAGTATTTATTTGAAGGACCCATATACATGAAGACCAAGGGGTTTAGGGTTAAGGGTCTGAAAAAAAGTGTTAGTGTGTGTGTGTGCACGCACATGCATGTGTATGACAGGGGAAGAGAGAGATTTTTTTTGGGTGGGACAGGAGACAGTGGGGTTGATTCAAGCCTCTTATAGGTTGGAGTCCTAAAACCACTTACTTATGAGTAGTTTATTTTTTTATTTGGATTTATACACCACCCTTTCCCAAAGGCTCAGAGCAGCTCACAACATACAAAAATATAAAAACCAGAAAAAAAATAAACCATATAAAATACCAATTAAAACCACTCCCACTCTCACCTCCACCCATATCTTCAAACTCTATCTCTGCCCGCTAAAAACTCAGCCAAAAAAGTAGGTCTTACATTGCCCTCTGAAGATGCTCAGGTTCAGGCTTTGGTGAACCTCCATGGAAAGGGAGTTCCAAAGCTGTGGGGCAGTCACCGAGAATATCTGTCTGTCTGCCTGTGTTGTCTGGACAGGGTGCAATGATGGAATTTTCAAGAGGGTGCTCCTTGCTGACCTAAAGGACCACAATGGAGGGAAGTCAGTCTATTAGATATGCAGGGTGCACACCATTTAGGGCTTCTAGACCAGTCCCTTGAATTGTTCTCAGAATTCTATTAGCAGTCAGTGCAGACTTTGGAGTACCAGTGTAAGTTGCTCCTGGAGACCCATCCCTATCAGAAGGTGGGCCGCCATATTCTGCACTAGCCATATTCTGCACAACAGCTACAGCGTCTAGGCAGCCCGAGTATATTGCAGTAGTCTAGCTTTGGGATGACAAAAGCATGGATGATGGTGCCCAGGTCTGAATCAGATAGAGAAGGTTGCAGCCTCCTCACCAGATGCAGTTGGTGAAAAGTGCTACAAGAATCCAGATGCAACAAGGGATCCTATATCACCCCAAGCACACTCTTCACATCGGCGGGCAATGTCATTTGAAACTGATCCAAATAAAAAGGGCAGGACTAGCTTCCCCAACCTCAAACTCTGATTCTGCAGGCAAATTAGCAGCCCCTAAATCATGGTGAACACAAACAATTTTACCTGTGAAGTAGGTTGCAAGCTCATCACAGCAGGCATCAGATGACAGTGGGTGAAAACAGACATGACTCTAACCACCTTTTAACCACCCTTTGTGGTCATTTATGCATGTTGCAGGTCTGCATATGGCACCAATATAGCTTTGCAACATGCATAAATAACCACCAAGGGTGGTTAAAGGGTGGTTAGCGTCATGTCTGTTTTCACCCTCTGATACCAGGTGGAGAGAAGTCAGACTAATTAGGCTAGCCATGACCCAGAATAGCTCTGCTGGATAGGTCTTATGGTAGCTCAAGGTATTGAACCCCACAAGGGGAAAGGAGCAACACTGCTTGTAAGGTCTGGAGG
This sequence comes from Sphenodon punctatus, assembly GCA_003113815.1. Taxonomy (NCBI): domain Eukaryota; kingdom Metazoa; phylum Chordata; class Lepidosauria; order Sphenodontia; family Sphenodontidae; genus Sphenodon; species Sphenodon punctatus. The sequence goes on from QEPC01000055.1 coordinate 4,642,742, forward strand.
GACCAAGTGGTGGTAATCACACATCTCTCCCCCCTCACTTTCTAAGGAGGGCAGTTTGGAGGGGTCTCGGGAATGGAGGGGGCATCCTAAGACATCATGCAGAAGCCTGTGACCCTAGAGAGGAACATCACTGATGGGTGATCATGAGAAAGTTAACAGAGTGGTTCTGTATTAGAATGGCTAAAATGACTACAGCTGGCTTGGTTAATAAGAGCTGCAGCCTGCAAAAAAGAAGAAGAAGCTGGGATGAGTAGTCACCCAAATAAGCAAACTCATTGAATCTGAATGATCTGTACTTAAAGAACAATCCAGGTATCCAATGGATCCTCATTTGATTACCCGTTTTGTCTTTTTGTGGCATACCAGGTTGGTTAATTTGTTTTGGTCATTTGTTTGTCCAGTTCCAATTTTTACTTCACCCATTCTCATTGTTTTACTAGTGGAAATGAATAAAACTGGAAACAAACAAAAACAACTGAAATAATTAAAATTATGAAAATGTATTTGCTCGAACGTCACAATGGGTACTTTCAGACATGACGCTAACCACCCTTGGTGGTTATTTATGCATGTTGCAGGGCTGCATAGGGCACCAATACAGCCCTGCAACATGCATAAATAAACACCAAGGGTGGTTAAAGGGTGGTTAGCGTCATGTCTGAATGTACCCCATGACTGTCATTTGGGTCAACTACAGACTACCTAAAATTGTGAAACCCCCCCCCCCGAAAACATTTTTTATTTTGCTGCGCCATTCCAGCTCTACTTAAAATCCCTTAGCTTTGGTCACTTTCACACCTGCGGGAAAGGGTCATTAAGAAGCCGGCAGAGCAAGTGTGCATGCAAATTAGCCGCATCTTTGATGAGGTGCAAATGCCGACAGCTGGGTGATTTCCCCTGATATGCGTCTTTGGAATGACGATTGAATGAGCAGTGAAATCCATCTTGGTCTAATTTGCATGTGTGTCTGCTCTGCTGGCTTCCTAATGACCCTTTCTTTTAGGTGTGAAAGTGGTCTTTGTGCTTTCTTGCCTTTTTCCAGCAGTGTAGTGACAATGTAAGGCTCTGGCTTCTTATGGGGAACTCTAGCCTTTCCACCCCTGGAGTCACGGCTGTGAACACAGTCACTCATTGTGGGGATGCTGTTTGTGAGCAGGGGATTTTTCTGGTTTTACAGCATGCACTAAAACTTCTACAGGGCAGGGGAACAAGCCCTGCTAGAGATTGTGATTTTCTTCTCAATTAAATGTACTTGGCTTCTAAAAACGTTTTTTCTCTTCTTTTCTTTCTTCATTAAAGGTAGCAAACTCTGCTGCCCCTGCAGCAAATGGAAAAGGTCTATCTCAGTCTTTGTCTGCCACAAGCCTTTTTGCTGATACAGAGCTGTCAACTGCCATGCTGTGAAGATCTGAACTAATCCTGCCTCACTAAGAAAACTTTGATAGAATCCACGTCCCTTTATTTTCCTCCCAGTAGTGATCATTGTGGCACAAAATGATTTTTGAGGTTGTGGGATAAGAAAAAAGTCCTATTAAAGTAAGCCTTATTGATCTTATTGCAGGAGGTCTTATCACTGCTGACATGATATGTAGCTGCAAAATGACTTTTTACCAGCCAATAGAATAGTTAGTGCATTAGAAGAGTGAATATGGGCTTTTAAAAAAAATCATCCTGGAGTCAGATTATAGATTCAAAGTACATGGTGATATTTACTTCTTTAAAGTTCATCCATTATATTTCTCCCTTTCCCCCGTCCTCTCATTTTGATTTCAAAGGCTGTCATCAGAGGAGAACACGTGAAAGTTAATTCCATATTATTGCAAACACATGGGATGCCTTTGTTTGCACAGGGATAAGCATATGGGAGTTCTCCAAGGCTTCTCTAGCCATATGGCATGTTTTTGCTTTATACATTACACGATACCTCAAGGTTCTTCTTCTTCTTCTTCTTCTTTTTTTTTTAAAGCAATCTCTTTATTTAAATAGGGCATGAAATTGAAGACAATATTGCCTTTTCTCCTGAGATTCCTATAGAAGTTGTGTCTGTTTTATAGCGTGATCCTGAAGCCATGTAGTTCCACCACTAGGGGTGATTTCAGACGTGATGGGACACCCATTGGCCGCGGCACGGAATCACCTTTTGATTCCCTGCCAGAATCAGAACGGCCCATCAACAGACGAGCCGACTGATCCCGGAAGAGAATCGGGGGAGGGGGCGGGCTGCGTGGTGCAATGTGCGGCCACACAGCCCCACCCCCCCACACTCCCCAGGCCACTTGCACTCTGGAAGATGGACGGATGAAGCGGCCAATGCGGCCACTGTGCCCAATTCTGTCCTGGGGTCTGGACCACGGCCTGGAATCGGTGGCGGTAACAGACGTTACCGGCCGCCAATTCCAGGCCGTGGTTCAATTAACCACACTTTCGGAGATGGTGCCACAGTTTCAGAGATGGATCCTCGAAAGCATGGTTAATTTTCTCACCGCCGGTGGTTCACTGTGGTGAACATCTGGTGGCGAGCAAACNGATGCAACCACTCATCGGACCGTCCATCTGAAGGTGGTGTGAGGGGACACACATTCCCGTGAGCCACACAGCACCCACTCATGGCCACTCACAGCTCACTGCTGAGAAATCCAGAGTGCACCCTGTTGGACAAGCCAAAAAAAGTGTGTGGCAATGGGCGCCTGCCACCCACACATTCCCCAACTCATATGAACTGGGGCAACCACCCATGCCAGCAGACAGGTTCCCCACTCATAGACACTGTGGGCTAGGAACATGGCCTTTGCAAGTTACAGAAACTGGCTGCAAGTGCTGGGGATCTCACTTCCTCAGCACACATGCCTGGGACATGTCAATTTCAAAGGCCACCCTGGCATGCTTCCCCCTCTCCCATGGTCCACGGCAAGGGAAGTGTGAGGCGGCTGCCAGTGTAGGCACACTGGGAGCTGCCCACTCGAATCCCTCCCCACTCAGTCCACCTGAGTGGCTGCTCCACAGCTGGCCATTCAGTGGCCACAGATCCTCCACACTTACCACAGCCTTGCTCATTTAAAAACACCCCAAAACCTACGGTTTCATCCTCAAGATGGTCTCACTTCTACACACTGAAATCCAGCTACAGTACCTTCTTAAATTCTCAGGAGAAGTTCCCATGTTTTAGTCTCAGAAAGTCATGAAAGTCCTGAAATGCTCTGAAAGTCCAAGAAAGTTCTGAAAAGTCCTGGAATAAGTCCTGAAAACCCCCAGACAGTCCCAGAAAGTCCCTAAAAGTCCTACCAAAGTAAATATGTGACTGGGCTTGTGAACACAGCATACAACACACACATGTAACATACATGATTCTGATATGAGTACTATGTTCATGTTACCAAGCCATATCTGGTGTCAATAAACTCATACTTATGTGATGGATAAAACTATGATGAAAGTTTGTATCCAAGAGCTATGTAATGAAAATAAATTCATAAGGATACTTTGAGCCCAACGACAAGCATGCTGTCTGGGACAGACGGTATTAACAGACATCACGCTGAAGCCTGTTTCAGCCCACTTTGTCCCAACTGGGTCAACATGACACCTGAACGTTTGTTCCACACCTGCCAGATGTGGGCCTTGAACAAACTCTGCCCAGGGTGGCTGCGTACTGGAAACATGGTCCGAACTAAGAGGGCTCACAGTCTGCACCCAACTGCATCCCAGCTGAATGAGAATGTGTGTTCCCAGCCCAGGCTCATCCCAGTGTGTGTGTGTGTGTGTGTGTGTGTGAATGTGTGTGTGTGTGTGTGGTGGGGGGCTGCAATGGCAGTGAGCCATGGCTGCGTGTTATTGGCAGTCTTGACTGCCTGTCATGGAGGGGGTGGGTCGCCAACCACAGTGCAGGGGTAGAGCGAGCTGGCTGTGCAGCACTACCTGGTTTCTCCTTCCCAATTGGGGCAGGTAGTGAGGATGTCTATTCCCATCATTGGAGCTTCCCCAGCTGTGGTAGTTCTTCCCACCCCTGGGTGGGATGATGGAAACGTCACTTCTGTGAGTACCCAGATAAGCAAAACAATAGAGATGTAAATGGCATGGATTCACAGGACATGAGATACATGAGCAACTTAACACAGACTCTGGGAAAGGCCTAAAAGGGCCATTAGAAAACTGAGAGAGATTTTATATCTGTTAGAGAGAGAGAATAAGGAACTAATGGATTCAGCAACATCCAAGCAAGAAGTTTCACCCAGCCATACCCATCTGACTAAGAAATGGACATTTAACCATAAAATGAAGAGTTTATTTTTATTTCTTTATTTCTAGATTTATACCCCGCCCCTCCTGAGAACAGCTCGGGATGGCTTCCAACAAAAGCCAGGGTTGAGATTAGGGTTGAGATTAGGAATCTCACAATGGAAGGTAGATTTGCGTTATCTTTATATTTCTTTTAATTACATGAAATCTTGTATCCAATCCACACTGACATTATTTTGATTTACAAATATAAAATTATTTCAACAAAATCTGGTGTACTTGTGTGGTACTAACACTGGTTAATACAGTTGAGGGGACATCCAAGCTAGAAACCTGGATGAGCCTTTTAAATCCTATTTCTGTGTTTTAGGGAACTCTTGGGTATGGGTGACAATGAGTAGACTGGAGCAGTTCTGGAGAGAGTTAGTCCAGTGGGTACTGTAAGTGAGCGTGAGTCATGGCCAGCTTGGAGTGTGGCAGAGGAGCTCTAATCCCATCACAAAGTCTGTTTTCTGTGTTGGTACTGTTTTAAGAGGGGGAATTTTGTGTATTGCCCTTTCAAAAAACATAGAAATTACAGGATAAGAAAAACCTTTGGTTTAAGAGAGGAGCTAACACCAAGGTTGTGCATTTGTTGAGAAACGGCCCGTCAACACAGTTAAATTTTTTATTAGTTACTAAAATGTATGAAGCTCCATTCATTTTATTAACTACTGCTCTGAAAGTGAGTAAACATTCATTTTTGTTTATAAATAAAAAATAAAATAAAAAAACTCCCCGTGCATGTACAAAATGGCTACTGGGGCTGTTCTGCACATGTGCACCCTTTTCCAAAATGGTGCTGGTCTCATCGTCACCATTTTGGAAAAAAGAAGCTGGTCTGCATACACTCCATCCCCATCCCTGGCTGACCCCCAAACCTTGTCCCTGAATATACATCACCCATCTCTTAGCCTTCTCTTCCCCATATATACCCTCTCATCATCTGGATATTCCCTCCCCATGGAAACTAAATGAAAGCATATAGGGAAATACTGCTCCCCACCCCTGCCAACCCTCCAGCCTTCTCTGTGAATATACATCACCTACCTCTCAGGCTTGTCCCCCAATAGATACCCTCCCAGTATTCTGCCCATTGCCGATACATACACTTCCCCCCACCCCTGCCTTTTCTCCCAGCCTCATCCATGCATACACATCATCCATTTTTCAACCTTGTCCCTAATAAACACTCTCCAAGCACCTGGCTTCCCCCTCACAATACAGACACTTCCCCCACTGCCTGCCTGTCCCCAGTCTTGTCTCCCTGTACACATCCTGCATCCATCAACCTTGTTCCTCCCCATATACAGCCTCCAGTATTCAGCTGTCCAGTTCTCCAAAGGCAAAGAATGGGTGCATGAAGCCTAATTTGGAATCAGGCACAATATGTGAGACTGTATAATGTCTTTACTGCTTACATGGTGCACAAGTTAAAGCAGGATTCTTAACTTAGGATTTCTATGCTTTTTTAAAGAGCCTTAACATCTCTGATAAACCAAAGTTTTTTTGATCCTATAATTGACTATATTGTTCTATGTAAATAATGTCTTTTGTTGTTTAAATCTGGACTCACACCAACTCTGAGGCCGCTTTTACACATGACAAAAATGGGTTCTTGTAAGTGCTCGAGATAATACTGTGGGTTATAAATGCTGGTGTCTTGTAATGTGTGAATGCGCTATTCCCTTTCAAGGCTGCGAGCTCTCACTGCCTAAAAAGGGAATAAGTGCGTTCGCACATTACAGAATTCCAGCATTTATAACTCCTGGTATTATCTTAAGCACTTATAAGAACCCATTTTTGTCATGTGTAAAAATGACCTGAGTGCCAGAGCCAGCACTATCATCTCAGAGGTTTGCACGAATAGTCACCTCACCAAATAAAGAAGAATCTTTCTTGGTAGTAGACAAGTTAGGATTAATTGAGATAAACCAGTGTTTGCCAGGTACTGACACCCCTCTATGGCAATTCCTGTATTTATGGTTTTTAAATTTATTTCTTTAGAGTGCACATTAATACTAAGAATGAACCAGGATGAGTTCCTATAAGGACTAGTTTTAAAATAGACAATTCTGGCAAAGGTTAGGGAAATCTGGTGAAGATAATAATGAACTGTAAAGATCTACCTTTAAGATGGGATCCTCATGTGGACTCCCACTACCATAACTCTACAGGCAGGTGTCAAATTTCACAGACTAGTTCAGCCAAATACTGATGTCAGAATCATAACTTTCCTTCACTTCCATGGATCTGAAGGTCGCAGATCTTTTCTGCTGGATTGACCTCCAGACAAGCTTAATGAGCTAAATGACAGGTTGTAAACGTGGACACTAAAATTTCCTAGTAAAAGGTGGAATTTCTGATCAAAAATTTACTGGGTACTTTATACCTCTCTTTCATAGCCCTTGCAACCTTCAGTAAAAGGTGTTTACTGCTGCCTCAGCTGATGGTGGCA
>QEPC01000055.1:4659532-4678454 GCA_003113815.1 Sphenodon punctatus
AGGTGGTCCCTGGGGTACAAGGGGCCCAGACCGTGAAGGGCCTTATAGATCAGCACCAAAATCTTGAACCTGACTCGGCATGCTATTGGCAACCAGTGCAGAGTCCGGAGCACAGGTGTAATGTGCTCCCAACGACCCGTCCCCGTAAGGAGGCGGGCCGCCGCATTCTGCACTAGCAGCAGCCTCTGAACCAGGAACAAGGGCAGCCCCATGTAGAGCGTGTTGCAGTAGTCCAGCCTCAAGGTGACGAAGGCATGGATGAGGGAGGCCAGGTCTGGGCCAGAGATGAACGGACGCAGCCTCCACACCAGGTGCAACTGGCGGAAGGCAGTCTTCGCGACTGCCTCCACCTGCCACTCGAGGTGGAGATCTGCGTCCAGTATCACCCCCAGACTCCAGACCTGCTGAGCTATAGGAGGGTGAACCCCTCCAATCAGGGGGGCCACTACCTTCCTTGCTCTCCCCACCAACATCACCTCCATCTTATCAGGGTTGAGCTTCAGTCCGCTCTGCCCCATCCATTCCGCCACAGCCTACAAACACTGGGATAGCAATGAGACAGCAGTGTCTGGGTCAGTTGAAAAAGAGAAGTACAGCTGATACTGGCCTACGTCCCCCTGACTCCACCTACTGTCCCCCTGGCTCTGCCTACCGTCCCCCTGACTCCGTCTCTATGTCCGCCGGCCTGGCCTTACTGCCCCAGTGCCCCTCCAACATCAAAACCCACCAGCCGCCCCGATGGTTCCTTTACCTGTCCTTGCTGGATTGAGTTCTTCCTCCAAGTGTAGGTTGGCTAGCAGCACTTTCCCTACTTAATGGGAATCTCTCAGACAGGAGTCAGCAACATCACTTATGAGTCACAGCTAGTCCAAATCTCTTGGCATTCAAAATGTTTGATTTTATTAAACTAAAAGACACTCTCCATTTGAAGTTTGGGACAATTTGTGCCTGCGAGTACAACATTATATTGTTGCTCCAGGCATAAGGAGCAGTAAGAAGATTTAAGAGCCTTTCAAGGATTAATTTCCTTCTTAGGGGAGAGAACTAGTGGTTTGAGTAAATCAGCTTGTTTACAAAATTGACAGAAGAACAGAATGCAACCATTAGAACAGGGAGGGTTCTCTCCAAGAGAGTATCGTTGTAACAACACAAGTCACACAAGCTCATGCTCTAGACTCTGTCTGCAAACTCACAACTCACAACAGTCCAGGAATGCCAGACTTTGTATTTTGGGCACTGTCTTGCTTTTGACTTAACCCTTCAAAAGCATGAAGCTCAGCTTCTGTCCCACAAAGGCTGGCATATAATGGCTTGATTGAATGTAAATATCCCTGTCATCCCTTAAGATCTGAAACTCTCTTAATGACAGGATGTGGCACCACTGTGCTCTGTGCCTTCTGGATTGCAGCCCATCCAACAGTTTTTTAGATGAGACAAAACTCCAGTGAATAGGCAATTAAAACCATGATTAAAACTTGTGCCTACTTGCATGTGAATGATTCTTGCTTGTGTTATGTGAAAACATCTGCATCTTAATCTGGTTTCTGGGGTCCCCCAACATCAAGAGTTCCAGAATGCACATTCCCAAACCTGCATTCTAAAGACGTGGATTAACATCTAAAAGTAAACACAACTCATGCAAGATCATGTGAGATTGTGTTTGTTCCAATTGCTATTTTGAAAGCATATAGAGCTGGCTGGAGAAGTGCCCCACTCTGTATACTATGTTTAGGATCCATCCAATATCGCTATTTCTCTCCATGACTCTCAGCAGTGAGGATGGGGAAAAGTGGCTTTACAGGTACCATGTGACTTTTTTCATGTGTGATGGGGGGGGCATCTAAAAAGCACTCGAGTATGCTGAGAGGTCCTTGTGATTGTGGGAGATTGCTGAAACCCGCAAATGTCATGCACGTATTAAAATGCTCTTAGATGCAATGTTATAACCCAGTACTAACAATACAATCCCCTCTCTTGGCACAAAATCCAGTGTGCTCTGAAATATAAAATACATTGAAATTTCAGGTTCAAATCATGGTGTAAATTGGCATGATTCATTGATTTAATTGCCGTTCTACTGATTTATATAAGATGAGAGTCTGGGCCTCAGAGCACCCTTTAAGCCAGTGGTTCCCAATTTTTTTCCCTTTTGTGTCCCCATTTTTGATATCTGAATACAATCTCATATCCCTCCCTAGTCAGCAACAAAGACACACAACAAAATATTAAAGATGGGAGTTCAAATCAAAATCTGTATTTAGTTTTAAACCAAACCAAACCAATAATGGGTTTTGGTTAGATTTAGGTTCAGATTGTTTGGATCTGGATTCAGATCAGATAAATGAGTGTCTTAAAAATCCATCTGGCCCCAGCTCTGCCTCCCCCAGACCCCTGCCAGCCTCCCCTGGACTCCTGCCCCCTGGGTAGGCTGTGGTGGGTGATGGGCCAGGTGGGCAGGGGTCAGTGGAGGTGGGCAGGGGTCTGGGAGAGGCAGAACTGGGGCTAGAGGGACCAGGCATGGGTCCATGGGCCAGGCAGGGGTGGGCAGAGGGTAAAGGGGGGCAGGCTGTTGTTTTACTTACTTTTCTGTTGTGTAGGGCTCTGGACTGGCACCTGGCACAGTGTTCTTCAGCTGTGCCAGGAAGAAAATACAGTATTAATCTACAGGTGCACAATGGCCACCAAAGCCGTTCTGTGCATGTGTGCCTATTTCCAAAATGACACCAACAGTGTCAGTGCCATTTTGGAAAATGGCAGCCATTCTGGGCGTACTCAGCCAGCAGTCGGGTATGCAGAGACCAGCTGCCGTTTCCCACGTGCATTCATTTTAATTATATTTTTGTCCCAGTCCAGTCGGAGAAAGCGTGCTGGGCACCAGTCTGGAGCCCTAACCTACTCTACAGAAAAGTAAGTAAAGCACAGTCTACCCCATTCCTCCCCTCTGCCCACAACTTCCTGGCCTCTGGCCCCTGCTTGGCCCCTCTGCTCCCCAGCCAATAAAGCTCCTTGGAGCAGCACCAGTGCCATTCCAAGGAGATATTTTGTCAATATGAACTGACCAAATTTGGACGATTCATATTGATCCAAGTCTGAACTTCACACCCATACAAAATATATCAAATATCAGCCCACAACCCTATCTGCAGACCCTAGGTTTGGGGACCTACTCTGCTTTACGATCTAGATCTTTCAAACAGAATTGTGGGGGTAGTCTCCGGTGTCTTTCTGGAGCCCCATTAAACTTCTCTGCTCTGCTTCTATGATTGCCTTTGAGGACATATTTAGTAGAAGGTAAGAGTAGAGGACCCTCAGACAATTAGCTACTCCAGGAACAGGTAGTTACTGCAACCTGTGATCAAATCCAGGTTGTGGCTATTTTTCATTTGGCTGTTTCTCAGTTCTTGAATCTGGCCCATGGACCCACTCCCAAGCCCTGAAAAACTGAGTTAAGAAGAAGGAGGAAGTGGTGAAATCATGCACTTAGTGGCAGGGGATGGATCCATGGCATAGATTCTTAATCTGGACCCTCCTCTTCCTTCCCCCTTCTGAGCACACCTGTTAAGCTTCTTCACCACCAACTCCTGTCTGGTCTGCAGAGCTTGTACCCATGTTCAAAGTGGCTTGTGGGAGGGAAAATGTTGCCCTCCCCTACTTACTGGGTTCCTCAAAGAAGATCAGGAAATGTCATCTGGGAGGGACACGAATGGGACTGAAGAGAAGCAGCTGGGATATTTTTACAGCATGCTGATGATCTGTACCATTGTAATCTGGGTCACTGTAACAGATGTGTACGTTGAGGTAGCCTTGGGGAGTGGCCTGGTGTATTTCTTTGTAGAGCACAGGGATGCTATGCCTGTGAAAGTAAGACCTTTCATATGTGCTCGGTAGCTGAGTAGAAGGCACTTTAAATTTAAAGTACCTACCAGGTTGATTTACCATAATATAAAACTATTAAAAAACCAACCTGCTGATATTTTTGCATGTGAAATTGACTGCTCAGTTGGGCGCACCACTATAGAAGCAAAATTTCCCATTTCTAATTGCACTACTCACTTCAATTACTCATATAATATTATTTAGAGTCATTTGAACACTCAGCTTCTGCTCCATGATGAAAACACATTCTTTGAAAAATTAGCACTGTTATGTACATAGGCTCTGGGATTTATAATGGAAAGCTCCTTAGCTGTGGCAATGCTAATGAGGACTGAGATAGCAAGAGGCAGCGGTGTACTTTTAACTTGCCAGTGCCCGTGAAAGGTTGCTTCCTAAGTACAATACAAATGAAATAATGCGATAGTCTCATAGATGAGGAGTCATGGATGAGAAGGTGTTTAGCAACAAGTATAACGAGATAGCATAAAACACGTTAGCCTTTTTGTTATGTATTGTTCCAATGCTGTCCATTGGAATTTTGTAGGCCTGAGATAATATCCTAAATTCTGTCCCCATTAAAAAACTTGTGTGAGCTATTTTTTAAAAAAAATCAACCAGTCCAGGCCCAAATGGAATGTGTGGGTATGGGACAAAATTCCTAGTTGTCTTTCTCCATACCAGGTCAGCAACACATTGTTCATATGCTGCAAAGTCATAGGAGAGTGTGCGGGGAGCAGATTGGTACTTCAATCCACCAGGTAATACAGTGTTTCCTAAAACGTTTGTCTGAGTGACCCCATTTTGAGACTTAAATGTAAATTATTTCTTATAAAACCCCATGACCCCAGACAGCAATAGAGACAATACAAAGTATATCAAATGCCATCATGATCACAACCCCATTTGCAGGTGGTGCAATTCCAATTGGAGTTCTGAGTTACAGTTTGGGAATATCTAATCTGAGACGGAGGCTTCTTTAAGTATCTGCTGACCTGGTCCTAGAACAGTCTCCTCACTCCATGAACAAGTTTCATCTTGTTGGGAAACTGTATTTCCAGCAGAAAAAATATGCTCTTATTTCACTGCTGTGACCAGCTCCAGGACCAACCTTGCTGTATCTGTAAAACTGCCTGAAACTGCATATACTAACTCCTAGTGCAGGTGTACATTACAGAGAGATGCTAGCCTTGACATCTGCACCATGAGATAGGCAGCAAAAAGAGAGCAGTCAACTGCCAGCAAGGGTGTCAAAGACTACTTGGTCACTGACCTGTATTATGGCCAGCAAAAGCATCAATTAAAGGTTTTTCAAGGACCTTATGCCTGAATGGAATTGGGAATAATTGTCACATCCCCTCACTTTCTTCCTCACTACTTTTTTTTGGGTCCCTGTACTGAATGACACTTGGACTGAGTGAATGTAATTACTAGGGCTGTGCAGAAGGCACCCTGTTCATTTTCATTTACAAAAAAACTCTTTGTTTTGGGTTTAGTTTTGTAAACAACCCTACCATTTTTGATTTTATTTTGTTTTTTAAATGGTTAATAATAATTAATCAGTATTAAGTATTAATTAATAATTATTAATTATTAATACTTAATAATTAGTAATTACTTATCCATTCATTATTATTAATTAATTAATTAGTAATTATTAATTATTATTAATTAATTAACTAATTAATTAATAATTATTAATTAATTAATAATCACAGTGCATGTACAAATAGTTGCCAGGGCCATTCTGCGCATGCTCACCCCTTTCCAAAATGGCGCTGGCATTTTGGAAAAGGGCAGCCAGTCTGCATATGTGCAGAACAGCTGCCCTTTCCTAAAATGGTGCCAATGCCATTTTGGAAAAGGGCACGCATGAACAGAACAGCCCCAGTGGCCATTTTGTGCATGCACAGTTTTTAAAAATTATTTTATTTTAATTTTCTATTTTATTAACAAAAACTAATGAGAGTGAATGGCAAACATTTGCTTATTCATCCTTATTTATGAAAATGAATGGGGTCCATTCATTTTAATAAATGAAATAATTTGAATGTACACCTGTTGCAATTATCACATCATGGTAATTGTAAGCTGAGGTAGCCTTGGGCTGCGACCCAGTGTATTTCTTTGCAGAGCACAGGGATACTATGCCTGTGAAAGTAAGACCGTTTATATGTGCTTGGTAGCTGAGTCGAAGGCATTTTAAATTTAAAGTACCTACCAGGTTGATTTACCATAATATAAACTATTAAAAAATCAGTGGTGTAGCTACCATGGAACGAAGAGGCTCTGTTAAATCCGAGGCCCAGGCTCTGGGGTGTGTATGCAGATGGGGGTGGCTTTGCAAGTGGCCTGTGCACTGCTATGACATTTTTGGGGTGGATGGGAAGGGAGCAAGAGCAAAACCATCAATTTGCCCTAACTCCCTTCTCTGCCCACTGTGAAAATTGGCACTCCGACCACTTTCAAAGGGCATCATCAGGAGGTTTTCAGAGTTGACATTCTGGGTTCAGGGGGCATCCACTCTGCTTCCAAGGGCAGCAAAATATATAAGGCCAGTCCTGCCCAGTTGGTTCCAGTCACACACTCAGCCCCAGTGACTGTGACTTGCAATGGGGCTCCTGGCTGGGGTCTTTATAGAGTGGTGGCAGCTTGAAGCAGGGGCTCTCAACCTTCCAAGGGAAGCTCTGCCTCCATCCCAAAGACCACACCCTCTTCCCCCCATCCTAGAGACCCTGCCCACTTGCCCTTTAGGGGCCCATAACTGTAATCTGAGCTTGGGCCTGCAGAAGAACAAGGACAAGTTTTCAAGCTTCACAATGAAGCCCACCTGTCACATTTGGAACTGATTGTGTAATGCTTTTCAGATGCTTTGCAATTTGGATTTATAAATCTGTCCCTGTAAGAGACTGATATCAACATAGTATGTAATTTATATCAAACCTTAACCACACAATTTGGACTTATAAACCAGTCTTTTAAATAATGATTTTTATTTCAGATTTTTGTCCAACATTTCTGCGTGTGATAAGACAGCGAGTGAATTTCCATATCCTAAACTAGATTAACAAATCTTCAATCGGATTTGCAAGTCCTACAATGAGTTTTCAAACTGTAGCCATAAATCCTAAATAAAAACTTCTGTTGATTTACAAGTCCTGATCTTTCAGCTGGTTTGTGGGAAAGGGATTTATAAATAAGGAGTTTAAAGCCCAGCTGCCAGTGTGATCAACTGTGAAAAGTCTGACTCTCACATCTTATCTGAGTACCTTGATTTATAAGCTACAGTCAGTTTCCCTCGATGTCTGATTTTCTCCTGAAACTCTTGATTTGTTTGTTATGAGCTCGACAAAAAGGTTACGTTCTGTGTTTGCTGCAGTTTGATTGGGCTGACAGTGTTATGGGAAAGGTGATACCTAATCAGACTTCAGCTGGCAAAAGTGTACTATTTAACACTGTCAGAGGAAAGAAACAGCAACTGGGCAATAAATTCTTGAAATGTTCCGACCCTGAAAGTATTGTCTTTCTTCTTCCTACTTACATACCTGTGAAGCATGGTGCACACCTCTAGCGATAACAGAGCAAATATTTAGACCCCACTCCAGCAAAGCACTTAAGCAAATGTATAAATGCCGCTCAAGCCAAGATTAAGCATTTACTTAAGTGTTTTGCTAAATGGAAATGCATTTAAGCACCTGCTTAAACACATCCTTAATTATTCTACTCTTGAGACTTTTTTTAGTGACAAATTCTAATTCACTTCCTTACACAACTAGCCACTTGTTTGAATTTGTACGAATAAGAAGTAGTTCACTGCAGCGAGCGCCGGGGCTAATGAAGCCTGGTTTGTAATGAGGAGGTGGGGACAATGGCTGATGTAAGCCAATGGGATTTTTTGGCTATAAAAGGAATGATATCTCCTCTTCTGGTGCACCTATTGTTACCAATCTTGCAGTCCTATTCACCATCGAGCCTTCTGTCCCTCTGCCCAATATGGTTAAAATTGACTTGTGGTATCAAAGTTACTAAGGGGTGAAATGGAGAAGATCTACATGTAGAGTGGTTGCAGAAGCAAGTGGTTCCCAAGCATTTTGAGGGACCACTTTGTATGGTTCCATTTTGAGACTAACTATAATTCTGTGACCCAGAGAACAACAAAGACACTTGGAGAATATCAAATATCAATGAGGATCATGATCCCATCAGCAGGCAGTATGTCACTGCTTGTAGTCCCAACCAACAGTCTGGAAACCCTTCTTGCCAAAGGAAAGTAGTAGGCTAAAAGTGATCCCTCAGTTAAAGCTCTTCCAAATTCCAACACAGACTGGGGCGATCTAAACATTAAAGCAACCCTGTTTCCCAGCTAAAAACAGCATTTAGCTTTCAAAGGTATTTGGTTGGCAACTAAAAGCTGCATCACAACTCCAAGAGTCTGCCACTTTCAGAATATTAATCTCTTTCTACCTGACAGGTNCCCCCCCCCCCCTTTTTTCTTTCTGTGAATCAAAAAAGGAATTTAAAAATCACTATCTAGAATCATGATGGATCATCTTAAGTGTCCATTTGTTCTTTCTTGATAACCAAGCTTTTCTTTATTTTATCCAACACTTCTTGCCCTGCTATCTTTTTTATTGACTTAGTAGGTTTTCCCTTATGTAGAGTTGGCAAGTGGGTTGTCTGTGTGTAAACATTAGGCACAAGGAGGGCTAAGGCATTGCTTTTCTTCACAATCACTCATCACAGCTGTAGCAGAGACACTAAGATGCTTTACAGATTAATAGATGGGAACCTCACCCCAAGAATTCTTTTGCATAATTAGATCCCTTGCTGTGAAGTGGATGGAACATAGCTCCTTTGTTGTTTGAGTTAAGCCCAACGGTGCTTTCTGCTTATGCAAAATAAATATACTTTTCCAAGAGCATTTAAAATTAGAGGACACTGTGTTATAGTAGGAATGCCCAAAGTAAGGCTGAAACAGCACTTAAGTGGCTAAAATCAGTGTTTAAAAACCAAAGGTTTCTTGCATTAGGCATTGAAACTTGCACCAACATGAAAAATGGGTCCAGATAGTATATGTATGGTCAAAGAATTGTTAAAGCAATTGTTCTTAAAGCAAATGGCCTGCAGTCCATTGTTGGTCTGTGGCACCAAGGTTATTAGTCCACAGCTTGTCTGTGGAAACAGCTATGGCAGTAAAGTGGTCTTTGGTTCCTGCTAGAGTTGTCCCTGTGATGACTGGCTGTCAGTAGCTTTCTGGGCTCTGAAATGATGATGGTTGGCCAGTCTTGTGACTTGGGGAGGATTGGGACTCCTATCATTCATCGATGAAGTCCGGCCTCCTGTGGTCTCTCTGATTCGCAGCCTTGGAGGGATTTTGGATCCCTTGCTGTGCCTGGAGCATCAGGTTGTGGTGGTGTCCAGGAGTGCTTTTCATCAGCTCCATCTGGTGAGGAGACTGTGGCCCTTTCATTCTGATTCAGACTTGGCCGCCATCATCTATGCCCTCCTAAACATGAAGGGTATGAAGGGTATGTTGCAATGCGCTGATCGTGGGACTGCCCTTGATGACTGTTCAGAAGCTGCTACTGGTGCAGGACGTGGTGGCCCAGCTCCTTTCTGGGGTGAGTCACAGTGAGCACATTACACCTTTGCTTAGAAGTCTGCACTGGCTACCAATAGTTTTCAGGGCACAATTCAAGGTGCTGTTTTTTACCTTTTAAAACTCTAAACGGTGTGGGCTATGCATGTCTGAAAGACTGCTTCTCCTATCATGCTCTATGATGATCCTTGTGGTCAGCTGGGAGTGCCATCTTGCAGGTACTACCCTCCAATCATGTTAACATGATGAGGGCACATGGAGGGGTGTTCTCAGTTGCTGCCCCTGTGTTGTGGAACTCCCTTCTCCTGGAGGTCCATCAGAGTCTGAGTCTGCACATATTGTGATGTAAGACTTTGCTTTTTGGCAAAGAATTTGGCAGGCAGGGATGGGGGTTGGGTGAGGGTTAGTTAGGGTTGGGTTTTTAAAAGGGATATTTATGTATTTTAATGAGATTTTACCTTGTAGTCAACCCTAAGTCTTAGGGGAAGGGCGGGGTATTAAATTTAAATAAATAAAGTCAGAGAAGTGTGAGGCATCTAGGTTTTGAAGCCTGGCCTTTGGGGTTCTGGGGCAGTGGCTGGCTCCACAGTGCTACTGCCTGATTGTGAATTTATGTTGAAGGCATCTTAGTGCCAACTCATGTCACCCTCCTTCCTTATTGGTTGAGCATCCAAGAGGGCCTCCCAGGAGAAACTGAAGGCTGGGTGGACCAATTCTTGGGCTTTTTTCTAACCTCTGTGTCCAATTCAGACAATGGGAGATTACTATAATGCCCATGTGCTGTCTGTCACTTCCCCCAGCACATGTGTATTATGACCACCCCCAATTTCCCTGGGAGATGGCTTTGGTGTCAATAGGAATCAAGTCTCGCTTCACTGTGGTTGTCTCTGGATGGTGCTTGGCAATCAGTGAGAAGCTTTGTGAGTTGATAGTCATCTCTTGGCCCCCAAAGGTTTGGAAACCACTGCCTTAAAGTGTGCCTTGATTTATGCCAGAAGTGGGCAAACTGTGGCTCTTTGGCCCCATTGTGTAAATGCACGTGGCTTTTGGGATTAGGAAACTTTGCCCACCCCTGGCCTAAGCAGTGCCTGTAGCAAAAAGTTCTGAAGTAAATTTTATCTATAGACAGGGGCACAGTCAGAATGTTTATCAGTGGTGAGGCCACCTGAAAAAGGGTCAGGGAGCTGAGGCTTTCTTGCCCCCTGAAGAGCATCATGACATCACACTGCTCCAAAGGGGTCACAACCATGACAGAAAGGAGCAGGAGAGTCCCTTTGCTCTGCCCATTATATGTGATCCCATCTTTTATTGAATGTTGTGATATCGTGGGGCTCCAAATGGGTGGAGGCAGGCAAAGTCTGGAGCGGAAACTGTTCCTGTTTTCCCCACGCTCTCAGTGCCCATATTTACAGACATCTCCTGTTTCCAAAGGTTTATACAGTAGATACCTTGCTACCACTGCATAGTCAAAGATACTACCCACAGGAAAAACGTCTGCTAGGAACAAATACATATTTTCTATGTATACACTTCCATGGTAATCCAAACGGATAATGTGACCAGCTTTATGCAGTATAGTTAGAGAAAGTTTTCATTGTTATCAGTTCACTGGGTTACCAGGGTTGCCAATGTAAAATTGTCAAAACTTGGGACACCCATTGAAGGAATTACAGAGAAATCATGGACAATGATGGGGAGAAAGTGAGAAAATAAGATATGCAAAACAAGAGAGGATTCAGTATGAAAAAGAATGAGAGATCTTTTCTCCTGATGACAATAAAACTGACGATGAACTATTAGCATAACCAGCCATTAGGAGGGGATGAGCTGGATACAATACTGATTACTGCATTTATAATTTGGAACAAACTGTCTCTAATTCAACTCTAATAAGTTTTATTTATTAGGTACGTTCACTCTAACAGGGCAGAGCACCTGTGAGCCAGTGGCCCTTTAGGAGAGGTAGTACCAACCCAGTTACAGGTGCCAGCAGGTCTTGCGGAGGACAGAGCCTAAGGTAAGGCAGATGTGTGTGTGGCAGAGCCAGCACAGAGAGAGATAAAGCCAGAGCTCAGTGTGTCATGTATTCTGTATATAGACATATATTTTTGACCATTTGTGTTTCAATATATTGGAAATCAGAATTAGCGTCTCTGTATGATGACTTCCTAAAGAGCTGTCCTATAGTGACCTTTCTACTGAACTCTTGACCAGATACTGGAATATCAGCCTGTATACTGGAATAGATGATAAAATCAAGTCTGTTTCTTAAAGAAATCAACAGTTTCTGTTGACTAGAGTCAAGACACGTGACTCCCTGGCAGGGCAGGAAAAGGCCTTGTTTGTTTGGAGTTTACTCATTGTTAATCCTATCTTAGACTATAGCAACCTGTTTAGTATGTATTAATAGGCTTCTTACTATGTATTTTGAGAAAAATCCCTCCCTGTCAGCAGTTTTGACCTGATGTCATTTTTAGCTGACCTCCAAACATCTTTTTCTCTATAAGAAGAGAGAGGAAAGATGGATTTTTCAGAAAGCTTCCATTCCTGAAGTTTCTCTCACTTCTTTCATCTGGCAGAATGGGGAAAGGACTGGGTAATATGTTATCTCCTATACGATGCATTGAGTCAACCATAGCAATAATACTTAGAGCATATGTTATGTCTTATAGATGTTAAGATCTTTGAACTTGTAACAGAACTGTTCCTTGAACAGAAATATCTTTCTAAGTCATGTACTTTTAACTGACACTGTTTCTTTTGTACTATGTCTTTCTTTGAACTTAAGTAAACTATTGCTTCATATTTTTATAATATTCTTAAAGTCTCATAGCCTCATTTATATAAATGAATTGGTCTTTACAATACTTTGCTGAACTGGCTGGCTTATTAGCAAAGTGTAAACTTGAATTCCACATATTGGAAAAGAGTGCCCTATAGCCAGACCAGATCATGTCAGGCCTGGACCACTAAGCGCATTTTCCTTTTGGGAAAATCGAGGTACAATGTGACAAGTGCTGTGGGAGACTGCAAAAGGGGTGGGAGCTGAGAGGGAGCTCGGCCTCAAGGAACTACTAGGCTCAGCAGGTGTTGCCTGAGCTGAGGGTTCTGCTGAGTTTCAGAGGGAGTGTGCCTAGGCCGAGGGAACCCCGAGAACCAATGAGACTGTAGATGGTGAAGATTGTACTTATATATGGATAGTGTGTGGAGATTAAAGAGACTTTAAAGCTAATTCTCAGTGGAAAGTGAGTCTGTGTGGGCCCTAATCCTGCAAGGACTTACCCCCCTCCCCCAGTGGACCCATCCCTGTTACATACACTATTTGTCTTGAGAACTGAGATGCAAACAACAATTCTACATTTTTAGCAACCATTTTTGTGATACACCATGAAAGCCACTGGGCACTTAAATGGCAGAGGAAGAATCAGGAATAGCTATTCTTGAATTGTTGGTAAATCCTGACCTTTTGGGAACATTGATGAACATTTGTTGGTATTTCTGTGTTCCATAGTGTTATCATGATTTTGCTGAAATCACTGCTGATGGCAATTTGTTTGTCACTTTTTGCAACTTTCCAGCATCTGTTTTGTCATTTATGTTCAAAGGCTGTATATAAAGACCAAAGTAGCAGAATATTTACCAACCAAAGTAGTAGAAGTACCCAAGTACTCGTTGGTACCTCAGGTCAAGAGTCTGGGAGTGCTCCTTGACTCGCAGCTCTGCCTAGATGCCGACATTGGGATTGTGGCGAGGAGTGCTCTTTGCCAATTACATCTAGTGCGTCGGCTCGGTCATATATCTCAGATTCTGATCTGGCCACTATCATTCATGCTTTCATTACCTCAAGATTGGACTATTGTAACGCACTCATGGTGACGTTTTGGAGACTGCAGCTGGTGCAGAATGCGGTGGCCCCCCTCCTTATGGGGACGGGCTACCGGGAGCACATTACATGGGTGCTCCGTTCTCTGCACTGGTTGCCTATAGTCTTCCAGACCCGATTCAAGGTGCTGGTTCTTACCTATAAAGCCCTACATGGTTTGGGTGCTACTTATCTATGGGACTGCCTCACTCCCCGTGCCCTTGACCGGCCCTGTGGTTGTCCTGGAGCGCCCTTCTCGAGGTCCGGGTATTCAGGGGGGCTACTATGGAGAGGGCGTTCTTGGTGACCCCTCCATGGCTGTGGAATTCCCTTCCGGTGGAGGCCTGGGTGGCCCTGGATCTTCCTCCTTTTCGGTGTCAGTGCAAGACCTGGCTGTTCTGCCAGGCTTTTTGCACGGGCGAGGGGTGAGGGTGGGTTGTTTAGGCGGATGGGTTGGGTGTTGTTTATTTATGGGTAGGATTTTGATTATGGGGAGGCGATGCTCCCTTTTACTCCCGGTTTCATTTTCTTGTTTTGTTGCCTACAGAGCCCTATGTGAATTTTTATATATGTGTTTTTATCATTGTAAGCCACCACAGGCTGCCTTTGGCAGGAGGGTGGGGTAATAAGTATGATAAATAAATAAATAAATAAAATAAACAAAGGCATTCACAAATGGAAACTGATGAAATCAGCAAGAAAATGGTACGTTTTTGCATCACCTGTATGTTGATGACATGCAGCTCTATTTTTCCACTGCTGCGCTCTCCTCCTCCATCCAGTCCCATATTGCTGACTGTCCCTCAGACACTTCTGCTTGGATGTTTTGCTTGGCCATATCATTGGTCTCTCATAAACCTCTGCTTGGCCATATCAACTCAAACTTCTCGTCTTCCTACTTCCCCCTCAGTTTCCATTGAGGGTGTCACTCTCTGCTCTTTTATCCTGCCACACTCCTGCCCAGGAGCTTTGCTCTCCTTCTACCCACACCCTCACCTGCTCATGACTTCCTTGTTCCTCTAAACATCTTCGCCCCTTCTCTTTTGCTGCCCCCCATGCCGGGAAATCCCTCCTGGATACATTCGTTCTGCTCCCTCCCTCCCAACTTTCAAATCCCTCCTGAAAAACTCTCTCTTCCATCAGGCTTTTCCTACCTTGTCTTGAGTGAAATTAAATCCTCTCCCCCCTCACTCAGAATCACTGCAAAGCACATGCATCCTCATGTACGGAGGCACCAGAAAAAACAGAGGTGCCTCCGTGCGTGAGGATGTGTGGGGATGGGGGTGTGACTTGTCAGAACCCTCCCACTGCACACAGACCGCGGTGCACCCCCACGCAGTTGTGGCCTGTGTAAAAAGGGCCTATGTTAAGCACTTGCAAGTTGCACCTGCAACTTCTCAAACTCATGAATGTATCCTTGTTTCTCCCAGTGTTCACCTCTCCCTTGTCTTCCCCTCCCATGTCTCTTTTAGATTGTAAGCCTCTTGTGTAGGGACCTGTCTAGAACTATTGATTGTACAGTGCCAGGTACACTCCTTGCACTATATAAATCATCATCATCATCATGCAGAAGGCAGTGAATGATTTGTTTCTGATAGAAACAGAATTTGTGGTGAATCACAGGCCCTTTTTACATGGACGCCCCCCCTTGCCCATGTGTATGACTGCATGGGTGAGTGGGGGCATCTGTCTGACCGCCACGGCTGGTGGGTGTGGGTGCTTCCGCGTGCCACCCACCTCCACTGATCCCCCACACATGGAGGCAATGGAGAAAAGGGAAGTGCCTCTGTGCATGGAGATGGGTGGACGTCCATGTAACAGGCCACTCATGCAGCGCCCATCCACCGTGGTACCCACCCATCCCCCCACGAACCCACGTCTATTTGAAAAGGGCCATGGATTCGGCTCTATAGAGGAGTAGGACCCCAGGCCAGAGGCATCTGTGTTTGAACTCTCTCATTAAATACAAATTAAAAAGTGTAGGATTGATCTCTCTGGGGTAGGACTTTTTCCTTCTTCAGGACAGTAATGGAAAAATAGGGATTGTCCTGATAAAGTCAGGGCAGTTGGGAATGTCTTACAGCATAGTTAGTTTAGCATTTCCTTCAGTCGACAAAACAACAACTCAATAAACCACATGGCATCTGGTGTACCTCAGATTAGACACTAACTTGAGACCCTCTACCTTCAAACCGTAAATTTTACATGTGCAAAAGTGAGATGGAATTTCGTTTGCAGTGCTGTTTGCCAAATTTCTGACAAAATGGACAGAATTATTCTGATACATCTGAAATGTCTAATATTTAAGTTGCTAAACCTAACAGTTCAACAGACAGGATTTGAGGAGATGAGATGCGATGTGTTGGTGTCTGCTGATTACACAACGATTATTTAAATCCTTGTTTGCTGTTGGAGCTGTTTACAGAACGCAGTGGCATGCCAAGGAGCGGCTTTCCAATCTGAACAAATAAATCAGGTAATCCTAATAGTAAACACTGTGTTATGAAAATAGTGAAAACTTCAGCTAGGGGAGGAGGTTTCCATCACTCACCTTTTCAATGTATATCTTTCCTCTTGTCTCTTTTGTCAAATTCAGGAGGTGTGAAAGACTGCTACTCTGCAGAAGGGTAGCACATTGCACTGCTAACAACTCATTATTTAAAAATAAATACAATTACAATTGCTGGCTTGTGTCTTTTTTTAAAATTCAAATTGATAGAAGAGGTATGATTATAGTAATGCACAGGACTGTTCCAGAATAAATAAAGATACATGAGTGCTTGCCAATACCGTATATTCCATTCGTTTATTATTTGTTGTTTATATAGCACTTTCAGTGTTCCAAATGCTTTACAATCTTTATGTAGCTCACCCTCACAACAACCCTCTGAAGTAGGTCATTATTATTCCAATTTTACAGATGAGGAACTTAGGCTGAAAGATGGTGACTTACCCAACACCACCCAGTGAGCTCATGGCTAAGATGGGATTTGAATCCTGGATTCCCAGGTCCATCTCCAAAACCTTAGCTACTGGGCTACCCTGGCTCTCTGGTTAGTGCGTGTTACTGCATTAATTCTTAATTAGACATCATTGCTTGGATAATAGATACCAGAACCACTCCTCTCCACCTCATTGCTGTAATCTTGCTTCCCCTCAGGGTTCCATATAAGTGGGAGAAAGTGTCCCAGGTACTGCTTTTTCTACCCAGGGATACCCCAAGGAACTACCCTCTAAATCCATGTGAGTTTTTTCATTTGAAGATCTGACTTGTATCTGTAGAAATCAGAATGACTTTTCATCCTCTAACCCAAAATTATTGAAATAGAAAGGTAAAATAGCTCTAACAATAGATATGGCTCTCAACAACTCTGGAGGCAGTTCCCCATGCATAAGAATATTAAACCTAGAGAAGAAAGAGATTTCTGAAGGAATTAACTATTTTTAAAATTTAAATTGCAGTTTGGACTTTTCCCTTCTGTTTATTCATAAGAAAGAGAATCAGGTATTGACTTCACAATAATGCAAATGAGTGTATTCATGCAGACATGAGTGAGAATTCAAAGCCACACACCATCTCACAGTGGAAAGAAATGGAAAATTATACCTCTCATTATTGTATTGGGTATTATAGGATTATATCCATCACCCATAGCATATAACACATGCTGGATCCAGTTATCTCTAGCAGCTTTGTAACACTGTGTTGGGAAACTGAAAACTCATTATCTCTCCTTAAAATAAAAAGATAATTCCAAGGGACTCTTTCACCTCATGAGATTTTTAGAACTTTCTGGAAAGAAGGATCGATTTATATCTCCACCCTGGTTTACGTTCAAAAGTAGATTTGTAGAAATGCACCATGGGGAATCCTGACAAAAAGGGGTGGAATATTTTTTTGGAATATTTTCAAAATTAACTTCATTGCTTATGAGCCTAAGGCCACAATCTTCAAACCATTCAATCTGGGGTAGTCCCACAGACTTCAGTGGGACTTCATTGACTGCAGAACATTTAGAGGATCATGGCCAAAGTCCCATTTTCAAAAGTGACTTAAACACTTAAGGGCACAGGACTTATCTTAAGCAGTGCTCCTGAAGTTTGGTTAAACAGAGAGTAACAACAAATGTGACATTAGGCTGCTGTGGCCTGCTTTGACCCACTTAGCACCAGACCTCACCTGCATGTATGTATAGGTGCCGCCAGATGTTGGCCCAGAATTGCCCCGGGCCTGTTGGCAGTTAGCCCGAGCTCTCACCACCAGACTATCTCAAGGTCACAGCTTGGACTAAGGTCTTCCCAATTGGGCCAAAGCGAGCCACAGCAGATAATCACATCTGCTGTGGCCCAGAAGACACAATCCACATCGTGTCCACACCATGGCTGGACGTCATTGGCCAACATGACTGCTAGTCATGGAGGGGGGCAGGGCGCTGGGCTCAGCATGGAGGTGGGGACAGTCGACCACATATTTGTGCATCTCCCCTTCCTCACTGGCGGCCTGAGGAGGATGTGACCTGGGCCTGGGTTGGGTTGCATCACCACGTGGCCATCAATTCTGTTTCCACACAGAATTTAGTTAAACTAAGCACTCTTGTGGACAATCTGCATACAGATTAAGGGTAAATTGTTCTCTTTTAGTTTAAACTTGTTCCTAACTAAATCAGCCATACAAAGGACACAAAAAACATTGCATTACTTCTGTACTGAGGTCTAAGTGACCCCAAGTTAGATTAAATGATAGATAAAAAAATCTACCCTGGCATTGCATGCATAGCCCTTATGTGCAACCTGTGTATAACTGAGTAGTTACCATACATTTGCCACATGCTGTGGCTGTGACTAGTTTGTCCATCCACAGCTGTACTTGTAATTAACTTATTTAAATTAAGAAATTAGTTTATTTCCCTTTGTGGACAGATAATTAAGTCTCAGTTGAAGTTCTTGAAGAGATTTGTAGAACCTACCTTGTTAGTTTGCTGCCCCCCATCCCTGACTTCCACAATAGCAAGATCAGGCCTATTGATTTTCTTTTTTAATTTTTTTTTTTTAAAGCAGAACTGTGGGTATTTTCAGACGTTATGATATCACACTCAACCACAGTGAACCCCGCGGAATCCCGCGGCGGGGCCACAGCACCCTGAACGTCTGTTCGGCGGCCGCCAGATGTTCATCATGGTCAATACCCACATGGGGTCAAGTGCAACCATGCTTCTGGGGCTCCCCACTGGACAATCTCCGGAAGCTTGGTGAAAGAGATTCCCACTGGGAAACAACAAAAAGTAACATCTGGACGGCAAGCACTGGCCGGAACCAAAGAAAATGATCCCCAGCCGGGGACAAAGCATGCAGCGTCGCTGCCAGGCAACCAGCAACAATGCAGCCACCGGAGGGAGATTTAAAGGGAAATCCGCAACAGGGAAGTGTGGCGGGATGGAGCAAGGAGGGAGGCAGAAGAGAGTGGTGGGAGAGAAAGCGAGGGTGGAGGAGGAGGAGGCAGTTGCAGTGGTGGAGGGAGCACAGGCAGGGGAGGGGGAGGCGGGGGTCGTGCTGAGGATGGAGGAGGTGGAGGGACAACACCTGCTGCA
>QEPC01000061.1:0-18787 GCA_003113815.1 Sphenodon punctatus
CAGTGAGCTCGCTCTAACAGATAGAGCCTTTCTTGTCCTCAAAGTAAAACAAAAGTTTACAAACCTGGCAGCATCTCCTGTGCCCACCGCTTGCTCCACATCTGAGGAACCGGCCACCACCACCAAAGGTCCAGGGACAGCGACCTCTTCCTCCTCTGAGAGCACCACATTGGCCCCCAGCCATGGCATCAGCACAACAGCCTTCTTCATTTATTTTTTTTCAAAACATACAGCCAACCAAAAACACACAGTCAGTCACCCACCACACACCAACACTCACCAACCAGCCAAACAACACAGCCAAACCAATCACAAACAGCCAAAACACAGGAACCAAACAGCCACCCAGCCAAACACACACTCTCTCACCCCACAGCTCCACACACACTCGAATTTCCGGTTTCCGGCACGATCATGCGCTCTTGCGATACTTTTTCCGAATGCCTGAACTGAACTGAACGGCCGAACCTGAACTTGGCGAATGACCCGAATACACGACCCGAATGCACGAACTGAACCAAACCGAACGGCCAAACCCGAACCGCAACCTGTTCGCACAGCCCTAAAAAAAACCCTGAAATAAATAAATAAATTAAATTAAATTTATGTTCATGACTTGACCTATTTAAGCCTATGATGTCTATAACCATTTGTTTTTATTAGGATGTGACTGGTTATGTTGTCACTTTGTGTTGTATTGTTTGCATTGTTGTGGCTCCTTGTTTTGCCAATTTTACATTTTTGGAATATTGTTATGACATATGGGCATGACAAATAAAATTTTGATTGATTGATTGACTTGCTATATTAGTCCCCCAAATACCACTAACTGGGAACCCATTCAGGCTTAGTATTCATTAGGTAAAGATTCAGAATTAAGCTAGGTGCTTATTCTTTTGTGTAATTGGACTTCTAAAAGCAGTCTTCAGTTTCAGCCTTGCCAAAATGAATAATTCCAGAGGCCCCTTTTAGACGAGACAGTATCACGCAACTCCACCCAGTGAACACGTGTGGTACCGTCTGTTTAAAATTGGGGGTGGGTGGGCACGCACTCCCGTCATGAGTGCACCTCCAGCCATCTCCCTGTACCGGGAAAAATCCAGATTGCTGTGGGTGGTGGCATGGGTGGGTGGATGGGGGCACATACCAAGTGCACACCCATCTGCCACCATCTAAACCCTCCTCCACCCACTGGAAGTGCATGTGCACTCCACCGAGTGCACGTGAACCTGCTCCCTCTCTCTCCCCTCCACAGTGCCTGTCTAAAAATGGCCATAGTGGAGTGGTATAAAACTAGAGTTTGGGTAAAATGGCTTAAAACAATCTTGAAGATTAACTAAACCGAACTCCTTGCAAAAGTACAAGAAAACCAGCAAAAATGCCTGTAGTCACAAGATTGTCAGCCCAGCTTTGAAGGCTCCAATAAGCTTTGAATAATCACTCTCAGTGGCTTATAAATACACTTATCAGACTTGGACACTTTTGAAGATCATCCCTAACTTAATAATAAGACGTGGTGTGTGGTAGCTTAATCTAGTGCAAATTCTAACATTCATCTTTGCACTATAAGGTTTTACAAACTGCAGATGTCATAACTCAGCAGAAAAGTGATGTGCTGGTCTCTAAATAATTGCCAATGTATCTTGAGGGTTTCTGCATTACAAACGCCCTTTTTGTAAAAACTTCTGAGGGTCACATTTTTTTCTGAACTGGACACTTTTGATATGTCAAACAAATCAAAAGCAGCATGCTGGAAAGGAAAGTTATTTACCTTCCCTAGAGCATGCCTCTTCCTTGCACTCCAGCTGCTGTCATAACAATCGGGAGTTATGCTGAACGTGCAGCAAAATAGCAAAGGCTCTAATAAATTTAGCTATGATTATTGAGAAGAAGTGCAGTACTTGCTCCTGTAACACATTTTCATTTTTTCAAAAAAGAAAATTGTTCATTTTCTTTCTTCCAAAACTAGCAGATCATAGATTTGCTGGAGGAGACTAATGATAATTCACATGTCTCTGGACAGCAGTGTCATACTATTATGTATATATTTAAATGACACCTTGCAAGCTATTTTGATAGCTTGAGGCTCCCTGGTTTGTGTCAGTGGTGTGTGGTGGGAGGCTGGGTCACAATCCCAACTGCTATCTTTGCCTGTGTTTGTTTTTTCCTGGGATCACACAATTATATTCAGAGACCCATGTTCACTGCATTTTCCCCATTGGTGGAAATGGGGGAAAACACAGGGAACACAGGTTCCTGATTATATTTAAGGGTATTTTTAGATGTGATGGTACTGTGTGTGGCCACGCTCTGACCCATGTGGTCACTTGTGGTACCGTCACATCTAATCTAGCCTGCCAGATGTTTCCCTGGACCGGATTGGGGTTTTTCCCAGGCCGTTGCAGTTTTTAGCCCAGGCTGTGACTTAGGCCTATCTCTGAGACACAGCCTGGACTAAGCGTTACTGCAGCCCAGGGAAGCCATCTCTCAGACTGGGGTAGAGCGGGCCATCCGGGGCTGTTCTTCGGACCGAAGTAGAGCGGGTCCAGGGCTGGGGCAGGTCCAGCCACCTACCAGGGAGGTGGGCGAGTTGCGCTCACCAGCGTGGGGGGTGGAGTTGTGCGGACCTATGTCCACACACTTCCCTACCCTTTCCCTGTCCCTTCCCCAGCCCAGGCTGCTCACACATCTGTTGAAAGGCCAGTCCAAATCATGATGGGGGTGAGGGCCCTCACCCTGGCCAGGATCAAAGCATTACAGTGCGGTGCACCATTACACGTAAAAATAACCTAAATCTCAAATGGAAGTAACACCAGTAAAAAGCTTGGGAACCAGTGAACTAACATGAATAATGCTTACATTGTAGTACTTGTGTCTCTTTTATATATATGTTAAAGTTGCATGAAGAAGCCACCCCGCCCACCCACAGACAACTCTCCACGAAACCCACTTGGATACAATTAATAATTTGACTTAGACTGGCGTTGATAGAGCCCACAGACATGTGAACAAGACTGCCCATAAACTGTACAGATGTGCTTTTGTGCACATGTGTTGCATTATTGTCATATGTTACACAAATAACACTTGCCCCTCCAGGACCTTTTGCTTTCCCCCTACTTCTGTTATAGTTTGGCTACAGTCTGGAAGGTAGAATTCGAGGGAGTTTGCGTGAATGGGGGAATGGACCATAGGGGTGAGAGCAGACAAGCTGCAGAACTGGAGGATTTTCATGCAGAAATCAGCCAACTAGATCTCCTTTAACTGCTGCTGTGAAACAGCAACCCACCACCCCAGCAATGAAGGAGCCTGAGAGTGGCGGCCAGCCTTCTGATTTGACTTCTGGGGTTCCATCTAGCTACTTCAGGCTGTACTAGGGCTATGTTTCTCAAAGTTGCTCATCACTCAGGCTAACCAACAGCATGGAGCTGCCTGTGCTCCTGACCCAGTCCTTTCCTTGACCCCCCAATCTACCCCCTACCTCCTTCAGACTATTCTCTGTGTCTCTCAGCACAGGCTCTTGAACTTTAACTACACCTCATCCTTTCAGGGGTGTGCATGTCGTTTTCGTTATTACAATAATGATAACAATTGTTGTTTTCGTTATCGTTATTTCAATAACAAAAATGACAATTGACAAGAACGACAAGGATAATGAAAATGACAATGTCATTATCATTGGTGTTATTAGTGCTGTGGCAGTTGGGTTTTGTAAGAAAAATGTGGGGAGAGGAAGAGGGAGCAGACATCTCGGAGCCCTAAACAGGGTTGAACTCTTGAACTGTGCCTGTGTTGGGAGGAGCGAGCAACTCAGCAATATCTGATGGATGTATCACGGCCAATGAACAGCGCAAGCAGGGCCCAGCAGTCTCATGGCGCTCTGTTAAAAAGCAAACAGAATGTTAGGAATTATTCAGAAGGGGATAGAGAATAAAACTGAGGATGTCATAATGCCTCTATACAAATCAGTGGTGCCACTGCACCTATTGTGTGCAGTTCTGGTCGCCCCATCTCAAAAAAGACCCTGGGGGGTGGGGTGGGAGCAGGATGGGGCAGGGTGGGGGGACCCTCAGGTGGGGGAACCCTTGGGGGTGAGAGAAGGGTGGGGGGAACCTTGGGGGAAGGGAGCAGGGTGGGGGGAGGGATTACTTACCTGGCTGCTGCTCCGGCGGTCCCTGGTGGCCCGAGCTGCAGGCAGAGGTGGGTGGGGGACTTTACTTGCTTTAAATTGCCCGCGTGTCCTGCTCCTCCAGAGTCAGGATGCGCGGGCAATTTAAAACAAAACAAAACAAAAGTTCCCTGCCTTGCCACTCCCACTCCCCTCCCCGCCGCTGCTCTGAGTAGCAGATTGGGGGTGAGAGAGCGGCAGGGCCCAGGAAGTGGGCTGGCTGGTGGCGCGCTGTTGAGAGCGCACCACCAGCCAGCCTGCTAAGTTGTCCCCCCATGTGTGGCTGAGGCAGGCAGCTGCCCGGCCCAAAGCTTCTTGCCTGGGTGTTTGTAACAAACGCCCAGGCGAGAAGCTCCATTGTGCCCATTAGGCGCAATGGGATGGCTAGCCCCTCCCTCCACAGCATGTCCTAGGCATGCTGTGGACTCAGGGGCTCAGCCTTTTTGTCCCTCCCAGGACCCACTCTCAGAGCCACTCTCAGAGCTGAGATAGACTAGAATATGACAGCCACAGCAGTCTCTGCTGCTGCGGCTGTCAGAAGCAGCAGCGGGGTTGTTGTTGTTGTTTTTTACACAGAGACGGCACGGCAGGGGTTCTCCAGGGCGCTAGGGGGGCAGTGCCCCAAATATCCTGGGGGTGGGGAGCTGCGCCTGTGGAATCTACTGCCAGATGCTGTGGTAAGGGCCAGTATAACGGAGTTTAAAACAGGTTTGGACAACTTTCTGGAAAATAGGTCCATTAGCAGCTATTAGTCAGACAGGATCAAGGAACATGACGGGAGCTGGGGAAAACAACAGGAAATGGATCCCCCATCATAACCTGTTGGTTACTTCTCCCATGCCACCATGATTGGCCACTGTCAAGAGACAGGATGCTGGGCTAGATGGACCATTGGTCTGACCCTGTATGGCACTTCTTATGTTCTTATGTTCTGTGATTGCTCAATGCCTGCTGCCTCCCACAACCGATCAGGGGTACTCTGGGGGAGGCACTGCAATGCTTTATAATGGGAGGGTCAGGCTTTTTCTCGCTGTTCTGTGAGAGCTCTTCTTGTCGGGTTGCATTTACAGAACTGTGGTGCTTGCACTCACAAAAAAGCACTGGACTCAGAATACTCCTGACTGGGAAGGAAGTGCTGTTATCCCTATTTTACAGAACTGCAGCACAGAGAGATACTAAGGCAACTTTCAGACATTCCCCCCCCCCACCCCCCTGCGCATATTTGGGCTGCGGGGTGGGGGGGGAGAATGTGCAGCCTGAATATATGCAGAGATCGGCCATTCTGAAAGTTCCCCCCATGCGGCTTTGCCGGCAGAGACACGCAGGGATGCAGAGCTTGATTTCCTGCTCTGCATCCCTGAGTGTCTCTACTGGCAAAGCTGTGCAGGAGGGGGCAGCTTTCAGACCAGCCGATCCACGCACATATTTGGGCTGCGCATTCCCCCCTGCAGCCTGAATATGTGCGTATGGGGGTGCATGTCTGAAAGTGGCCTAAGTGACTTACCTATGGAGGTTGCACAGGAAGAATGGGGTGCTGATGGGAGGGAGAGTTCAACACAATCTTCTCAAGTCCTAACAAACAGCTTTTTAATTGGACAATTTCCCTTGCTCATTGCAACATCCTACTTTGATTACAATAGGAAAAATCAGAAAACTGCTCCATGCTTGGATCAAGCCTGAGAGAAAGAAAATGCAGGATTTTTTCTCAGGTTCTAAAGAACCAGGTTTCAGCAGCCTAGTAGATAAGAAGTTGAACTTGAACCTGGGGGACCAGGGTTCAAATCCTGTTTTAGCAATGAACGGGTGGCCTTGGGCAAGTCACGATGGGTGTACACAGTACCACGCATGGCTACCCACCCAGCTGCTCATTTCAAGGTGGCATGAGTGGGGGTGCGCTCCCGTGACCCATGCAGCATCAACTCATGACCATTCATGGTGCACTGGAAGAAAAGCTGGATTATGCCATGCAAGGGAATGCACAATGGTACGCGAGTACAGGTGTCCATGCATCCCTGGCCAGTTTGAACCAGGTTGTTCACCCACGCCAGAGGACAGGTTTGTGACGCCACTGACTCCCCATTCCACCTCCAGCCCTACCAGAAGCTCTTATGACAGACTGTATGAGTTACTTCAGGGCCTGTCCATGGTGGTAGGCATGCATGGAGGCTGGCTGCAGTGGCCACCCAGGGAGCTGCCCATTAGAAATTCTCCCTACTCGCTCCACGTGTGTGGGTGCTCCACTGCTGTACCATTCAGCGGAGATGGACACCCCTCCCCCAGAATTACTCTGTTAAAAACATCCTATCTCTTAGCCTCCAATTCCCCATCTGTAAAATGGGAACAATAATTTATTTATTTCGATTTATATCCCACCCATTTTCTTAGGCTCAGGGTGACTCACATTTCAACTTATTGACTTTAACAATTAACATCTAACCATTAACACTGGATGTTTTTACACACATATTTGTCCTGCATGTTTGTTGCTTGCTGTTACATCCTGAACTTTTTCCATGTCTAAATCACTCACCCAGATCTTAAACATCTGGCTCTTTGAACTTCTGCATAGAACTTCTCCCAGAACCTTTGTGTGTAAAAAGTTCTCCTGGTAAACTGCTTTGCTCCAGGCAGCTGTGGTCACTTGGTTTCCATGGCAGCCTGTCACGTCTACAGCTGCGGCTACTTTAGGCTGCCTCAGGGCAGTGTTTGTGTGAAGAATGCATCCAGGAACTGCCTCAGGGCAGTGTGTGTGTGTGAAATGAATCAGGAATTTACTTGTGGACTTGTAAACCCAGAAGATTGAAAAATCTGGAACTTTAACGTGTGTGTAAAAATGCCCAGTGCGTTACAGTAATTTCACCCTTAAAAGTAGTAGTGTTGTCAAGCTGGCTTGTGTATGGTTGGTTTTTTGGTGTGTGTATGTGCAGAAACATCCATTTAGTATCCTGCCCCCCCCCACCCCACCCCCGCCCAGTCTCTTCTCCCAATTGCTTTTTTTTCCCTTTTATTTTCTTTCTGATTTTTTTTTTTAATCTGTGGAAAATAAACATGCTGTTTCTCCATCTTCTACAACAACCTTAATTTTTACTTAAAACTGTGTAGCATATTTTGGGTGCCAAGGGACAAGTGGAACACAACACTGCTGCTTTTGTGGTGTGCTAAGGGCTTGACATAATATTGTCGGCTTAAGATGGTTTGCTTTACTTGCTCTGTGTGCACGCATGTGCACGTCTGGCTCCGCTTACTGTTGCCCTGGAACCTCCTACCATTGCCCTGACGCCACCCCAAAGCCAGGCTCCACCCCTAGGCCTGCCAGGAGCAAAGCCACCGGTGGTAGGTTCAACCCACCCGCTGTCCCACCAGACTCCAAACCCACCAGTCGCCACGGCATTGACTTCAATAGTGAAAGATTGTTTTGTAAGAAACAATAATTAAGCAGCACAGTGAGAGTGCAAGTCCCATAAGGAAATGTTTAATTAGGCATTTAATGTACTGAAAAATACCCTTTTTGTGTCTGCAGTGGAGGTCCTATGTCATTTGTGATATCCGAGAACAGTTTGTGCTAAAGGGAATATGGTTTAATTGTGTGATTCTGAAGTTAATGTGAGCTCACAATTGGCTTCAGTGGAAGCAGGAGAAGAATCTAAACAAAAATGCTTGCATATGATTGTATGCTTGAAATTTTGGTTGTGATTATTAAAAGGAAACTAAAGAAAGTTAGATGTAAAATCTTATTTCAAACCAGTGAGATCTGGACACTTAATTTACATTAATCCATTTTAACCCTGGAATGTTGTTATGGTCTGGAAGTAACAATAAGTTCTCTGTTTTTGAACTGAAATATTTTTCACAAACCAAACTTTTTCTTTATATCTTCCAAAGCATAAGACTGACCAGCCTCTCATTAGGCAAAGCATAACTATACGTAGGTACACAGAACTAAAGTCAATAGGTATACAATAGCGAACTACTGTAGGTAAAATACTGGAATATTTTGCACTGCTTTGGCTGAGGAGATTCAAATGAAAATTACAGGAAACTTTATTTACCATTTTTCATCAGGCAGCTAAAGCTGATGGCAGTTGCTCAAATACTAAACATAGGTTTGGGGGTCATTTGTACAGTTCTAATACAGAAAACCAAATTCCTTCTGTCGTTAACAAAATTAATTACATCAACTTTATAATTAAATGCACATTGCTTACAAGTCATACCAATAGATATGATTAAAAGAAATCAGTGTCTGGAGTATGGCTGTTTACATGACAAGAAGTTGCTCAAGTGTGCTATTAGTTTATCAAGCAAATTCCCATTATTTACTGCTGTGGCAGAAGTTCTTTGCAGTGTTTACCACTAAACATGAATCAACATAGAAGGAAGCTTTGTCTACAAGTGTATCATAAAAGACATTGTTTTTGAGTTATTTTCCACATGTTGTCAAAAAGTGGTTTTACCATGACAAATCTTCTTCAGGCATTCAATAGCTTGGGCCAGGATATTAGGGATGGGTGAACAGAACGGAGTTCGGAAATTCGGTTTGGTTTGGTTTGAAATTTGAGTTTGGAAATACGGTTCGGTTTGAAATTCGAGTTTGGTTCGGAAGTTCAGTTTGGTAGACCAAACAGACCAAGTTCGGTTGAATTCCGAACTTCAGAACCAAATTCAGCCATTCAAAACGAGGTTTTTTGGGGTGTGCTGCCACTAGGGATGGGCGAACAGAACGGAGTTAGGAAATTCAGTTCGGTTCAGTTTAAAATTTGAGTTCGGTTCGGAAGTTCAGTTTGGTCGACCGAACAGTTCGGTCCAAACTCTGAACTTCCGAACTGCGTTCGCCCATCCCTACAGGATATCAAGATCACTTAAACATTTGGAATAAGGATCATGGATCGCAATTCCATTCCTTAGGCACAAATTGAATGGTGTTAATAGTCAGGGTAAAACTTGTCTTTAGAGGAGACTGAGACTGCTTTTAGATGAGCACTGCCAGCTTGCGCCTGTAATCATGTGACCTGTAAAAGTGCCATGGGCAGCATTTAGATATGCCATAGATGTGCCATTTTTCCAGTTGCATATTCTTTAAGAGCACAAATTAAATACCTTGATATTGGGGTATTTAATTTGCGCTCTTAAAGAATGCGTGACCAGAAATATGGTGTATCTATGGAGCTTCTAAGCACATCTAAATGCTGCCCATGGCACTTTTACAGGGGGTATGATTACAGGTGTGAGTGGGCGGTGCTCATCTAAAAGCAGCCAGAGCTTTTTACTGACCAATCCAAAAGTATGAACAACCCCCTCTACCCCCTCCCGCCCCCGAACTAAAGCCATTACAAGCTATCACCACCTTTTGCTTTGAGTAAAAAGCACATGTCTTTAATCACATCTTTGCTAATACAAACCCTTAGCAGCATGGGGGGTGGGGGGGGAAGCACATGACAGCCCCCTCCCCCCAAAGAAAAAAACACCAAAAAATGCAACCCATTGTCAACAAAAAGCCACTCGCATGTTGGGGGAAATTATTGTACTTGATGGGCAGCCCTTCTTGTGTGTGGCCATGAATGGGTGCTCTGTGGTATGGCACCGATGTGTTTTGCGGTATGGCCAGTATGGCACCCCTACTTGGCCGGGCATTGCAGGCTGCCAGGCATTAGTGGAGCAGCGACAGAGGTTTAGCCCGGGCTTGGTGGCTGGCACCCCTAGGGGGCCGGGCATTGCAGGTTGGCTGGCATCGGTGGAGTAACGGTAGAGTCCTGGCCTGGGCTTCGTCACTGTCACCCCTAGGGGGCCAGGCATTGCAGGCTGGAAGACCTCCAGTTCTGCTCACTTTATGTTGGGTTCTCCAGTTCTAGTCACTCCTGCCATCATGGCAGGAGTGACAGGGCTACAGTAGTGCCTGTCGGTGACCAAAGCGGGTTTGCGCATGTTGTCATGGCCAGCAGGCAGAGACGGGCAGCCCAGCAGAACATCTGCTTTCAGCAGTGCTCATCTGTAGGACAGGACAGGAGTCAAGAGACCCCAGTTCTAATTCCTGGTTTGGAAGTCCTTTGACCTCTCTGCATTTCAGCTTTCCCAGTTCTAAACCAG
This sequence comes from Sphenodon punctatus, assembly GCA_003113815.1. NCBI lineage: Eukaryota > Metazoa > Chordata > Lepidosauria > Sphenodontia > Sphenodontidae > Sphenodon > Sphenodon punctatus. Next base: position 10,253 of record QEPC01000061.1, read on the forward strand.
AGGGCTACCATTCTGGGAGCTCACAGGAGAAAGACCCTGTATGGGAACTAGACTTGGGGTACGCAGTTCCAACTGCTGTTGTGTATTCAGCCTCTTTGCAGGGTAAAGAGGACTCTTAAATGCTTCACCTTCTTCAGAAGAACTTAGGCTCAGTGCTTGGCCCCAGGGGTGCCTGCCCGATTCCCATCGGGGCATGACTGACCGTCTGAGACCCACCGATGCCTGCCAGCCTGCAATGCCCAACCAACTATGGGTGCCAACCACCAAGCCCCAAGACTTCCCAGCCTCTGCTGCTGCTGCCACTGGGTGTCTGACCACCAGCCATGCCCCATGGGCACCCCCAGGGGCCAAGTGATGAACCTGCCTGCCTGGGCAATCTGGGGTGCCAAGCCCCAAGCCTTCCCAGTCTCTGCTGCTGCTGTGTCTCAGATGGCCTGCCATGCCCCCACAGGCACCCTTGGAGCGCCCCAAGTCTCTAGTCAGTCAAATTTTCCAAATGTTCGGGGAGCCCTGAACTCCGTGGGACCGAACACACGAACCCGAATTAAGGTTTCAGGCTGAATATCCAAACTTTGTTCTGTTCACACATCCCTATTGCTTGCCAGCCAGCCACACAACACGTGACCAAAAAAGCCCACGTACATGACACAGAGAGGTGAGCTTCTCTAGCATGCCTATCCTTAAACATTCCCCCTCCTGCAGTTGCAGTTCACAGTGTGTCCTTCCTAGCCTGGGTGCCTACTTCTGCCGTCCAGCCATCATTTAAAATAGCTGTGTTTCCCCCTGCACTCTATAACTGTACCCCCAGCGGTCAAAAGAATGTAGCACTTTCCCCCGTAGACATGGTATGGACAGAGCTTCCAGGCACCTATACCGCAATACAGCTGTGATTGCCCTTTAAAGGCTTCCTTACCAGTACCTCCATGCCTGGCCACTCAGAGGAGGAGGAGGGGGATTCCCTGCCCAGCAGTGAAGAAATCACTCAGTCACGCACCAGTAGCCCAACCCCACCTTCGCTCCTCCCCTCTCTCACACAAACAACCTGAACCTAGCCAGGATGAGACAGTGTGGGGAGCTGGTGCATATGCTGACCATCCCCCCCCCCCTAAACCCAGAAGTGTGGAGTAGCCGCTGCAGCAGCAGTAAGCGGAGCACACAGGGTCACTCTCTTTTATCCTCCTGTGCCTGCACTCAGTCTGGGAGCCTCCCAGACTGAGTGCAGACAGGGAAAACGAGTCCAGGATGACAGCGGGGGGCTGATGGCTTGGGGGTCAACGACCCTAATGCCCCGATGAAATACTGCACCTGAGTCAATGGCAAACACCCTTTGGTTTTAATGGTAGAGGATTGTCCTGTATCTGTTCTTGAAACTGGCTCTCCATTCCCCTGAGATTACTGAAGTCTCCTTTAACAAGATTTAACAACCCAGACAGATTACAGTTTTAATGCTATTATCTAGTAATGACTCTGCAAAGGAATCTACTATCCTTACTCATTTGAAATGCAGAGCCATAGTTCTGATTGTGAACCGCCTCTTCACAACAAATGGTGAGCAACTTCTCCACGAATGCCACAATAGTCATTTTTTAAAAATCTTGTAGTGGACGGTTACAAATTTTTCCCCTCTTGACAAATTAATATTCCTTCTTTTGTTGCCCCTTAACTAGCCTAGAAAAACAATGTGTTGTTCTGAAGAGGGATGTGAAAACATTTTTCAATGGTGGTGGTGTTTGTTTGTTTTTTAACAATTGTCAAAATAGGGAAAAGTAAATTGCAAAGTACAGGTATATACAGAAGGGTAGCTTTGGCAGCTGCAGACTGTGGGACCACTTTGTGTATTCTATGCACCTCTCTGTGCTAGTGGAAGATAAATATTTTGCTTTAGCTCTGTGACTCCTGAGGCAAAATATCAGCACAATGTGACATGTATTCGGCACCTTCCTTCCCCCTTAGGCCTACACCCTCCAGAGGACTCTGCCCCAGTGCTAAGCTAGAGAGTGACTCTGAATGAATCTGTAGCTTGTTCCTGATTGGCACAACTTTGAAAGGAGAAAAAAACTGGCTTTTTTTCCATAGTCTGACTCTCACTTTTAAAATGTTGAGGAATCTGTGTCTATGTATTTTTCAGATACCTACCACCTAAACAAAGCTTAACTTTTGTTCTCAGTGCACCAAATCTCTATTTCTCTCCTACCTTACAAAAATCACTTTTGTTTCTTCTTCTCTCCCCTGCAGTACATCTTTTCTTTCTCAGCTGGCAGAGCATCCTGAAGCTCTTGGGGATAGGATGATTGACTGGGTTTATCAGAAAGAATTCTGAAAGAGAAGCCTGTTGTCTGTCTGTATGTCTGCCTCTCTGTCTCTCTCTCTGTCTCTCTCTCTGGCTTTTAAATATTGTGATGTGTTCTGAAATGTATATATACAACTGTGTTCATAAAAACAGAACACAAATATTATAGGGAAGCAATTCCCAAACTTTTCCAGGCTGAGAGAGACAAAAGACATACTGATAAACCTAAACACTGGAAATTTACATATTTGATGATTCAGACCCAGTCTTTTTAGCCCCCTGTTTAGTGATGAAATGACCCTACCTGGGGCCATAACCCGTAGTTTGGGAATACCTCTTTCCATCTGACAAATCAATGAAAACTATTCAGTTCCATAGGCTTCTTCTTTTGTGCAATGAAGAAGAATCAGTGAGTACCACTAACATAAATATACCCTGCCCCAAGCTGTTTTCAGGAGGGGTGGAATATAAATTGATAAAATAAATAAATAAATATTCCTGAATGCAGCATTTCCCCAAATTTCTGCAAGATCTGGGATGTCCCATATAATGGATAGCAAAAAATAAATAAATCTACAGTTAACATCCGCTATTCTGATTAGTTTGGTGGATACTCACCATTTACCACAATATGGATCTCTTGAGAGCTATGCGTTGGGTGCATGCAGGGAGGGAAGCCCACCAGTCATGAGGGTGAAGGAATACAGCTGGACTGATGAGTTGCATGCCTTCTCTTCTGAGCAGGCTACTACAGACAGTAGGGCTGGCACCTTCTTACTCCTCTACACCAAACCGAAAGCTCACAGTCTTTTTGGAGCATATTTCAGAGAGAAAGGAAGGAGCTTCTGACCTACCCACAACAACTCATTCTGTCTCCCTCTCCTTTCCTCCTTCCTCTCTCTGAATTGCGTATCGGAGAGGCTGAGACATCATGTCACATGGGCAGTGAACAAAGTTGTCTGTCTCCTAGTTTCTAGTTAGACAGTCTGTTTTTCTATATTTGGTGTTTGGAATGCAGATGTGAGTTTGGGTTTTAACAGAAGTGACAGTGGAGCACTGCAGTCACAACCTGACTTTGGTTGGGAAACTGTTGCTACCACGGTTCTGTCCAGGTTGGGCTGGTCAACAAATGTGGCAGCAGCTAGGCTGCTGGAGAAGGTGGGGAGTCGCATGAACATGTGGCTCGCTGGCCCCACATTTTTCCCAGTGCTCTGCCCCCTGCCATAAAGAGCAGCCATGGCGGACCTAAACCAGGCTGAGTCACAATGGGCTAAAATGCATGTGATAGCCTGCAGTGGTCTGCTTGGGCCTGATTGGGTGGATGGTAGCCTGGACTGTGACCCTGAAGGTCTCCGGGATCACATCCTGGGCTCGCCGCTGACACACCCGGGGGCAGTGTTGCACAAACATCTGGCTGGTACACCAACAAATGTGCTGGTGGCTTGTGGGCCTCAACGGGCCAAAGCAGGCCACTGTCGTGTTTGCTAACACACTTGGGTGAAGTCCCTATAGCTCTGGGCATTTCAAGGCAGAGAGACAGACCGCCCACTCCAAACTTTCCTGGGGGAAGGGTTCATTCCCAGAGACCTTTGTAGTTGGTTCCCATGGTGGGAATTTAACTATTAGGACTGGATTTTAAAATCTTCTCAGCATCCACAAATGGGGCTAGATGTCTTCCAAAAGAACTGTGTCTGTTTACACACAAAAAAAGGGACCTAGGCTGTTTAGAACTCCCATGTAATAATTATTGCCAAGTTTTTCAGAGCCCACCATTGAATATGACGTTAGTCTTTTAACATCCACACCCAATAGTGGGCGGTAAGTTATTCTGAAGGCATTGGTCATTGATCAAACAAGTTATTACAGGAGATGTGACTCTTCTCTGACTTTCTGATTGCTCTTCTTATCCAGACCACATTTGTTTTGCTGCAGAAATGATGGAGCACATTGATTTTTTTTCCTTTTTTAAGAGAGAAAAACAGTTACCTGGTGACAGAAATAGCAGTTCTTCCTACTTTACTCTTCCACTCTGGCTTTTACCATAGTTTTACTGTCTTTCCCACAATGTAGTGGGAAGTTATATTGGGACTGGAAGTGCAGGAGTCTTCAATATTAGCAAAGTTGTCAGACACTGGCTGTTTTTAAATGGGTTGAGGCTTGGGGGGGGGGGGGGAGAGGTCTGTGGGCGCCCACTAAAGGGTTGGTGTTTTGGGAGGAATGAGTGCACACGGGTACACACCCATCCTTAATGCATCCTCACACATGCCCTCACATGGAGCAACTTGCATTTTCACCGGTTGCTCCATGCAGGGACAATGGATGGAGGTGCGTGTTATGCAGGAGTGTACATCCATGCCCAGCCACCTGCTGCGGCTTTCAAATGGGATGCACCCAGACTGTGTGGGCATGAGTGGGTGTGTCTCATTTAAAAAGGGTCATAGACACATAACTCAGTTACATTCTTTTGTGGCTATGTAGAACACTACTTCTTCCAATCATTTCTGCTATGCTTGTTAGAATGATTTGGTGATTACCTGAACATAAAGGACACTATGTGTATTTAAAAGTAAGGGTGAATAAAAAAGTATATATTAGCACTGCTACCTTTTTCAAAAAAATATTATTTTATAAAAGATTTCTATCCCGCCCCTCCAGTCCACAGGCCAGCTCAGGGCGATGAACAGCAATTCAAACATTAAAACAATTCACAGTTAAAAATCCTATATACATTAAAAAGACACAACAACCCCCCCAAAACACTCATCTACCCCCTCCCCCCTTGCCAAAAGCCTGGCGGAACAGCCAGGTCTTACACAAACAACGAAATGACAGGAGGGTGGGGGCCAACCGAGCCTCCTCCAGGAGCGAGTTCCACAGCACGGGGGCAGCCACCGAGAAAGATCTCACATCAGTGGCCACCCATCTCTCCTGGGAAACCTCCAAAAAGGCCCCCACAGATGATCTCAGGGGTCGCACGGGCACATGGGTAGTGAGGCGATCTTGCAGATAGGCAGGACCCAGGCCATGAAGGGCTTTAAAGGTCAAAACCAGCACCTTGAACCTAGCCCAGTGCTTTATAGGCAGCCAGTGCAGAGCCCGGAGCACTGGTGTCATGTGCTCCCTGCAGCCCGCCCCAATAAGGAGAAGGGAAGAAGCATTCTGCACCAGCTGCAGCCTCAGGACCAGCTTCTCGGGCAGCCCCACATAGAGCACATTGCAGTAATCCAGCCTCGAGGTGATGAAGGCATGGATGACAGTGGCGAGGTCAGAGTCTGAGAGATACGACCAAAGCCACCGGACAAGATGTAACTGCCGAAATGCCCTCCCCAACATGGCCACAACCTGAGATTCCAGGCTGAGCCATGAATCGAGGAGCACACCCGGACTCGGTACCTGAGAGACCATGGGTGGGCGAGCCCCCCCTACAAGAGGAGGTTCAACCACTCCCAGGCCCCCCAAGCTGTCACCCACCAACATCACCTCTGTCTTGTCAGGATTCAGATGCAGATGGCTCAACCTCATCCCCCACAGCCAACAGGCACTGGGAAAATAAAGAGACTGCATGGCCTGGGTCGATGGAAAAAGAGAGGTAGAGCTGAGTATCATCAGCATACTGATGACACTGCATTCCCTGAAACCCTCACACGATCTCCCCTAACAGCGGAGATGCATAAAGATGTTACACTGCATATATATGTTAAACAAGAGGGGGGACAGAATGGCAAACTGCGGGACACCAGACATGAGATCCCGGGGGGAAGACGTACACTCCCCCAAGACCACCTGGTGAGTTCTCCCAGTCAGGAATGAATGAAACCAGTCCAAGACCATCCCACCAGTCCTGGCACGGTCCCACAGGTGAGTCACCAACATCTCATGATCAACTGTGTCTAACGCAGTCGAAAAGTCTAGCAGGAGCAGTAAGGTATGATGACGCTGGTCCAACACCAGACGGAGATCATCAACCAAGGCCACCAATGCAGTTTCCTACCATACCCAGGCCAGAAACCAGACTGAAAGGGGTCAAGGAAACCGGTGCGGTCCAGGTGTTCCTAGATCTGCTGCGCCACAGCGTGTTCAATAACCTTCCCTACAAAAGGAAGGTTAGAGACTGGCCGATAACTGGCAGGAGCATCAGTGTCAAGAGATGGCAGGGGCCTAGCCACAGCCTCCTTCCCAGCCAGCAACAGCAACAGCTGTAACATCTCCTGACTGGCTTTCACCAGTCAGGATGGGCAAGGATCTTGTTCACAGGTAGTGGCATGAACAGATCCCAACAAGGACTCCACATTGGCAGGCAACACCATCTGAAACCAATCCCACAAAACAGGACAGGAGCATCAATAGCCCCAAGATGATCCTCTGCAGTAACTGTGGTACCGAAATCGTGGCAGATGTGAGTGATCTTGTCTACCAAGTACTCAATAAACCGGTCACAGTGGTCACTGGATTGCTCCAGGTCCAGGCAGAGACAGGCAGGACTGACCAAGCTTTTCACCACCCAGAAAAGCTCCACTGGACGTGACTTTGCAGATGCAATAAGGGCAGAGAAGAACTGCTTCTTTGCTGCCTGCACTGCCACAGCATAGGCCTTTAAACTGCTCTTATGCTGTGATCATTCATGCTGGTCGCAAGTCCGGAGTCACCATCACTCCAACCGCCTGGTCTCCTGCTTCAAGCACCGCAGGCCCTCAGTAAACCAAGGAGACCTGTAGAAGACTCGGGAGCGCAGCGGATGCCTGGGTGTTACTCTGTCAATGGTCTTGGCCAACAAGGTGTTCCAGAAGGCTATGAGATCATCGACCAAGCGGGTGTCAAGGTCCAGGTGAAACTCCCCCAGAGCATTCCAGAACCAATCCAGGTCCATATGTCTCCGAGCATGGACTGATCTAATAAGTCTGGCACCCTGTTGGGGGCTGACATGTGCTAGGATGCACACCTTAAGGAGGTAATGGTCAGACCATGACAAGGACTCTACCCCCCTGACTTCTACTAACTGACCCCCCACCTCAAGGCCGGTGCAGAAAACCAAATCCAGTGTATGTCCCTCCTCATGTGTGGGGCCACAGATGGTTTGGGACAGGCCCATGGTTGTCATGGAGACCATGAACTCATGCCCTGCTCCTCCAAGATCGGTGTCAGTGATTTGAACCTGTTTTTGAAGAAGTGGCATGGAGATGTTCTTTGATTTGTCAAAAGTCATACAGGAAGCAAGACCAATCCCCCTGGTGAGAGGAGGGGAGATGGCCCTTGGGGAGTGTGGGTGGGCACCTCCTATATTATGGGGAAGAGGGACTTCCTGTGAGAGAGGGAGTCCCAGGGAGAGCGGGTGTGGGTGGGGAGGGGAGGTTGAGGGGGTTGTGGGGTGGAGTCCCTCTCGCTGGCCTGTTGGGGCAGCCCATAGAGGGTGGGTGTCTAACCGAGTTCTCTGAGGATGGGAGGGCTTCCGCAGCTATCGAGGTTGTTACAGGTCAGGGGAGATATGGTCCAAAGGGGAGGGGTGTTTTATCAGTGAGGAGGGAGCAGTGCCTTGTCCCACGTCGGAAGGTTGTGGGTTGAGGCCCAGGAGACCCCAGGCCTTGGTCTGGTGCTGCTGAATGCAAGCTCGGTGGTCAATAAGTCATCTACCATCCGGGAGTTAATCTTGGAATGGGATGCTGACCTCATGTGTATTACAGAGACCTGGCTAGACAATGAATCAGGCTCTATCTTAACCGATCTTGTTCTGACTGGGTTCTCTATGCAGCATCAGCCTCGGATGGAGGGGGGGGGCAGGGTAGCCATTGTTATTAAGGATGCACTGTCAGATAAAATACAATAAAATCAATCTAAAACAGTCAAGAATACTTTAAATATTAAATATTAAATATTAAATATTAAAACAGGGCTAGACAAAACCAAAAAACAAATGGGTAGGGGACTAAAAACCACCCTCCCCACCCTCCCTTCCAAAGGCCTGGGCAAACAGCCAGGTCTTACAGTTTTGCCGAAATGTTAAAAGGCTAGGGGCCAGGCGAGCTTCCTCCAGAAGGGAGTTCCACAGCCGCGGTCCCACCACCAAGAATGCCCTCTCCATCGTGGCCCCCCGCTTAACACGGGGGACTTCCAGGAAGGCACCCCCGGTAGACCGCAGGAGCCGCTCTGGGGCGCGAAGGGCGAGGCGGTCCCTAAGGTATGAGGGGCCGAGACCGTGTAGGGCTTTATAGATCATCACTAGGACCTTGAACTTGGCCCGGCACACTATC
>QEPC01000061.1:91323-103700 GCA_003113815.1 Sphenodon punctatus
CTGGACTTCACCTCCTGGCATCCGCCCGGGGGGGTGCATCTGTGGACCGCCTGCACTGCTCCAGCTCTCCTGTATCCCCTCCATGGCACCCTCACTGGTGCTTGGGATGCCTGTCTGCCCCCTGGGCCATTCCTGGGCCACTCCCTGTTCTGCGTGGCCTCGCCCTGTTCCTGTGGCCCAGCCTTTCACCCCCCCCATTCCGGGACTGCCTGTGTAGCTGCACAGGTGCCCGTGTGGACTGTGCTGTTGTGGGGGTTCTGGGTGCCATTTCCCATGTTTTGTCTTGCCCCTGACCCAGCCCTCCCTCCCCCCTGTGCCCATTGTGCCATGTGTGTTGTCTGTCCCACTTTGTCCCCCCTTCCCTTCCTTTCCCTTGCGGGTGTGAGTGCGCCCGGGCGTGTGCGTGTGCTGTGTGTTCCACTGTGCCCTCGTTGTCTCTGTGCCTGCTGTGTGTGCTGCCTCAGCGGCTCTTCTCCCTCTTCCCCCTCCCTTCCCATTTCCTTTCTGTGGACATTCCCTGTAGGCGCTCTTGGCTTCCTTTGCCCTCAGTCGGCCATGTCTGTGTCCTGCCCCTCCCTGGTGCCTTCTGGGTGTTTTGACCACAGCCGGGAATCAGAGTCACTTCTGTTGCGCTGCCCCGGCCCATGGTCTGACATCCTGATACCCTGCCGTGGTCCCGCTCCCATCACATCTGTTCGGGGCCTTCCTGGACCATGGGGGTGGTTGATTGGTTCACCACTGCAGGGAATCCACTGTGGTGAATCGGCACCGCGTAACATCTGATATCACCCATTGTCTGTTTTTTTTAAAAAAATAATCTGTAAACTAGTGAGATTTCCAAACTTCATAACAACATACTGAATTGTTTTTCTTAATTCAGGTCTTTCAAGCAGGGAAAAAGAATAAAGCCTTTATTTTACAAAAAAAATTACACAGAGAAAATATAATACAAATTTGTGGCCAAAAACAGCTGAGTTGTGTTTGCTCAAACTTAGGGGGGAAAAGATCTTCAGTCAGAAGTTAGACCTTGAAAATCTCTACATACTGGATTCAATTTTAGGAAAACTCTGAGTGATGGAAAATAGGAGTTAGAAGGCAAATGGTCATGCAGTTTTATCTTGGAATGTCACAACTGGTGCTATACTAAAAAAAGTAAATTTATCATGATTTGAAGACTAGATTTAGGATACAATACTGTTTTGCCATGTTTCTTCAACAAACAAATAGAAAAGGCCAAAGAAATTCATTCTGTATAAATTAGCATCTGTAAGACACCAAAGATGCATGATGTTCTCATCTGCTTTAAATTTTGGATTGGGCAGCTGCCATTTAAATGACAGCACATGTCCTAGCTTCCAAAAAATTGATAAAAATAATTTTAAAAATTGGATGAATTCAGTCATATTCTAGTATTATTTTATTTAGCCCTTACCTTCTGTAATGGGGTCGAATCGACCCCTGCGAGCACAAAAACATTTTTAAAAAGTTAATTAGTAGCTCTTCAAGTTTGAGCTTTCAGGACATTGTCACCAGCACCTCTGGGCATAACATACTAAAATTTCAGCCTAATACCTCTTACTATTTGTCTCCTATAAACAAAAAAGTGGCATTTTTCAAACAGACCCCAAGTTTCCATTGAGTTTGCCTATTGGGGTCAAATTGACCCCCAGCCACCACCAAGACAATGGGTATTTTCAGATGTGATGCTGGGCCAGTTCACCACAGTGAATCCCCAGTGGGGATGAATGAAACAACCACCCCCCATGGTCAAAAAAGGCCCCGAACAGACGTTATGGGACCGGGACCATGGCAGGGAATCAGGCCACCAGATCATTGACCGGGGCAGCACACCAGACATGACACCGATCTACAGCCATGGTAAAAACACCCACAAGCCACCGGGAAGGGGCGGGACACAGACATGGCCGCCCGAGGGCAAACAAAACCAGAAGGCACAAAAGGGAACGTCCACACAAGGGAAACGGGAAGGGAGGAGGGAAGAGGGAGAAGAGCAGCCTGAGTACCACACACAACAGGCACACAGACAACAGGGGCACAGCAGAACACACAGCACAAGCACACGGCCGGGCACACACACACACACGGGACTGGAAGGGAAAGGAAGACGCAGGACCGGGCAAAGAAGGCACACCGGGCAAAGGGGGGGGGAAGACCATGGGAGAGGGGAGGAAACAGCACAGGGGCAGGGCAGGACACAGGCAACTGGGACCACAACCCCCACAGCATAACAGGCCATACGGGACCCCCCAACAACACAGGGGTGAAAATGCATGGAGCGGGAGAGCCATACATCCAGTAGCCAAATGCAGCGGTCACAGAGGGGGCCAGTACCCAAGCAGTAAGAAGCAGGCAGGACACATAAGCATGTTCAAGGGAAACACAGGTAGTATAGGACAGGCCCAGAGCTAGTATAGGACAGCCCCAAGACTCGTGTGCAGGAAGGAGGAAGGAAGATCCCTCATGCTCAGGCAGAGACACAAAGAGAGCCAAAACCTCCCGTCAGAGGAGGGTGAAAAAGAAGGTCCGGATGGGGGAAGGGTGCCCTGAACAGTCCGACCACGGCCGCCGTGTCCAGCTGGCAAACGAGACAAGGTGCCTTGGGGGGAAGCAACCAAATGGCTGGACGGCCAACACACAGGTGGTCCCGAGGCACAGCAGGAGCCCACACAGAACCGGGCGTGGCCTGGGAACGGTCCTGCAGGCACACTCTGACCCCACACCCCAGAGAGGGGGGGCAGGCAGGAGCACCAGTGCAGGGCTGCCGGTCCATAGGCACACACACACCCCTGCAGGAAACCAGGAGGGGCAGTGCAGGGACCTCAGAACCCAGAGGTCACACCGGCACCCAAGGGGGTGCAGGGGCCGCCGGGGGGAGGCACAGGCAGCTGATGATACTCAGTGGGACCCAGGGGAGTCGTGAAGGCAATGCAGAGAGCCAGACCCAGGATCCAGAGAAGGAAATCATGCAGGAGAACTCCGGGTGCACAGGGACATGGGGGGGGGGATCCCTGGAGGGGGCCTGGCCCCACAGCCAGGGTCAGATGCACCCTGGGAAGCAAACGGCACAGGCGATCACCAGAGACAGCAGGGAGGGAACCATCAGTGGAACCCGCACCCTGGACGGGGGCAGGAGCCCACATGAGGACAGGCAACTGGGAGCCGTGAGGCACCCATGGACTCAAAGCCAACTGCTGGGGACCACCACAGGGCCAGGGGCCGGGTGCCCTGCATGGTTAACCAAGTAGGACCATTGGATCATGCCTCGGTGGAACCCCAACAAGGACATGTGATGGGCGATCAGGTAGTAGGCCTCAAAGGGATCCTGCATGGACAGCCCCAACTACACATCAGAATGGGACCACACGCCTGACAGTGCCGACAGTTCTGCTGCGGAAGGCTCCGACACACAGCAGTCAGCAGCAGGGGGCCAAGGAAGCCGATCCAGCTCCAACATCTGGTGATACATCACCCCACGTGAGCGCCGGTACCCACTGGCCCTGTGGATACAGCCAAAGTAGGACACGGCCAAGGCAGGGCCCCCCTCCGCAAGGCACAGGCTGCACACAGACAGCACAGACATGGTCTCAGCCGTGGACCAGGCCACATGGGAGCACCTCATCTCTGGGATGCGCCCATCGGAAAGGGAACCAGTCCCAGCGTCTCTGCATGCAGGCGGCAATCCCGGGCGCTCGCCTCATAGCTGAAGTAGCGCAGCCCAGAGCTCAGGCTCGCATAAGCACCTGACTGGCTGTCTGGGCAGCCCAGGAGCAACTGCACGACTGGGGTATGCCACAGCTCACACAAGGACATGGTCTTGTGGAAGGTCCAGCTATGGGGGGCCCCATGGGAGCTGGGAAGCGGGAGCCCGGTGGAAGCACAACCAGACATGGTCCAGCTCCACAGGGAGAATAACAACACGTACAGGGGGGCAGGCGGTCACCGCAGAGCTGGGGAGGGTGTTCCACGGGGGCCCAAGGACAGGAAAGGCAGCCATGAGCCGCAACAATGTATGGCTGCAGAGCGAGGCGTGGAATGCGGACCCGGCACAGCAGCAGGACACAAGCGCCCAGCCAGGCCATCTAATCAGGACTCCAAGGACACAATGTAGCTAGCAGGGAGAGGGGGGGAAGGGGTTGATGAAAGAAGGCATGCAGCTGCAACTGGAATGCACAGCCATACGTGCCTGGACTGGTGCTCGGCCTCACGCTCGGCCAGCAGGTCCACCCTATAGTACTCCCAGGCACACCCGCCCCGCACAGGGAGACCAGGGCACCTGGGGGCGGGCCAGTTGCCGACCCTTCCCATTCCCAGCCCGGCATTTCACGCCTCCACCCCCTGGGGCCAGCTACAGCATGGAGCAGGACAGGGCGTGCGCCTACTGCATGTTCCTGGCGGTCGCGGCTGAGGGGTATTGCACCCACATGGATCAGCTGCTCATCCTGACCACAGAGGTGTGCACGGGTGCCCAGATGCAGGTGCATGTGGCTGGGAGCGTTGTGCGGACCCGCAGGGCCCACCATGGCTGCAGGCAGGCACTGGCCCATCTCAGGGCACAGAGGGTGTCCGGGGCAGTCCAGCAAGCTGTGATCCAGGGCCGGAGACAGCCTGCGGAGCTCCAAGAGGTGGCCGGGTGCCTTCAAAGGGGGGCAGAGGCCGTGCGCTGGGCAGTCATGCTCGCTATGCCCAGTGACCGGTGGCTGTGGGTCGCAGAGCATGCCCAGGGCTGGTTGGCCTGGGTTCTGGCCCACTGGGAGGCGGCCACTTGGAGGGCCCACTTCAGGATGGACAAGCCCACCTTGCTGTGGCTCGCGGAGCTCCTCACACCCTGGCTAGAGCGCAAGCACACCCCCATGAGGGCACCCATCCCTATGATCCAGCGGGTGGCCATTGGGGTGTGGGCCCTGGCAACGCCCGACTCCTGCTGGTCCGTCTCTGAGCACTTCGGGGTCAGGCTGAGCACCGTTGCCTGTATTCTCCAGGATGTCTGCGAGGTGGTGGAAGGGGTGCTCCTGGACAGAGCTATCCAACTGGTGGACCAGAGGGCCATGATGGCCGGTTTCATGGCTGGAGGCTTCCCCAACTGCATGGGCACCATGGACGGCACACACATCGAGATCCTCTGCCCCTCCGCAGCTTAGGCCATAGAGTATGTCAACAGGCACGGATATCATTCCCTGCAGCTGCAGGTGGTTGTGGACCACCGGGGGTGATTCATAGACATCTTCATGGGCAACTCTGGGCGCAGTCATGATGCCAGTTTCATGACCATCTCCCCCTTCTATGCCATGATGTTCTGGGGGGACTTTGATGACATGGGGATGTCCTGAATTGAGGGGGTTCCGATGGCCCCCTGTATCCTGGGGGACCCAGCCTATCCCCTCACCCGGTGGCTCATGAAGGTGTACCCGGTCCCCCAGAACCCTGTGGAGGCGCTTTTCAACTCCCGCCTGTATTCCAGCAGGACCGTGGTGGAGCGGCCTTCGGGGCGCTCAAGCAGCGCTGGAGGAGCCTCGCAGGCCACCTGGACTGTGGAGACCTCTGCCCTGGTGATCGGGGTCTTCTGTGTGCTGCACAATGTGTGCAATACCGAGGGGGCTGCCCTGGAATATCCGGAGCCCAACCGCCCCCCAGTCCCAGTGCCCCTGTATGTAAATGCTAACAACCCATGAGAGTACCGTTATGCCAAGCGCATCCGGGATGCCCTGGCGAGGTGCATCAGCCGCGAGGCCGAGGTGTGAGGGAGGGCACCACCCCCACCACCCCTGTGGTGCCCCTGGGGGACCCAAGACCCTGCCCCTGCATGGCCCCCACAGCCCCCCCTGTCACCCAGATAGTGGCACAGGAGACAGGGATTCCTTTCACCCATTTATTGTCACCCTATATACATGTGCACCCACCACCACACCAACCCGCACTGGTGCCCCCCTCACACTGCCCTCCCCCTGGCCCCCCTACCCCCATGTGTCTGGGGTCATCCCCTTGGCCTCCCAGTGGTTCACACTGAGCTCAGTGAGCTCGCCTCCCCCCCCACTGTCCATGTCCCCATCGGTGTCCTGGGCCACCTCACTGGTTGGAGGGGCAGCAGGTGGTGGTGGGGGGTCTGGTCCCAGGAGTATCTGGGCCCCCCTGGGTGGCTGCACCCTCTGGGTGGCCAGGGGCCAGGGGAGGTGGATCTGAGGACCCTGAGGCCGTGGAGGTGGCTGGTGCGGTTGAGGAGGGGGTTGGGGGTGGGGAGTGGATGGAGGCACCACGGAGCCAGGCAGGGGGCCCGGGACTGGCTATGCGGCCAGAGGGGCCTGTAGCCATGACATAGGCACATAGCATGCCAGCATGCAGGAGCAGGGATGTCCCAATGTCATGGGACCTGTTCATTTTAGCGGAGTGCTCCCGCACCATGGCATCGATGGAGCGCTCCAGCTGCCCGATGGCCTCCACCTGCCTGCTGTGCTCATGATGCTCCTGCCTCTGCTCTAGGTGCACCTCTGCCTGGAGCCTCTAGTCCCTTGCCGCTGCCCGCTCTAGGGACCACTCTATGGCTGCCTCCATCCTGTCCACAGCCACAATCATCCGCTCCCCCTGCTCTGCCGGACAATCTCCTCCATCTAGTCCTCTCTCCAGCGGCGGACCCATGCCCAGTGCTCTCTCATCTTCTGTGCTGGGGGGATGGGCCCAGGTGACCATGGGTGCCCTGTCTGCCCTGCAGGATTACAGAGGGGTGGTCAGTTATCGAACCGTGCGTGCGCCCCCGGCCTCGGGATGGGCCCAGGTCTCAGAGACCCAGCAGGGGGTTTCTCCTGGCCCCTTCCCCCCCGGGCCCTCCCCCTTCCTGTGTGCCTCACCTCCTGGCTCCTGCTGCTGCCTGACCTCCTGGGCGCCCCCCTCCTTGGCCACCTGGGTCCATTGCCGGAGTGTCCTGTGCCCTGTGGGTGCATGTTGGGGGGTGTTGGTGGAGGGGTACCCGGGGGCCGGGCAGGCCGCGGGCCCCCATCCCAATGTTTGCAGGGCCCCTGGGGCCATCTCCGGCCTGTGTTTCCACCCTGGCCCCAGGGTCCAGCCCTTCTCCCCTCCCCCCAACTTCTTGCTTACCCTCGATGTAGGTCTCCAAACCCTCCGAGGCCAGCCCCTCCTTGCCAGAGTGTTCCCCCCGGGACCACTGGCTGAGGGTAATGATGGTGCCGGCCTCGGACTCCACGTGCCCAGCCTGGGGGAGCTGACTGTCAGGGCTGCTGTCTGGGGGGGGCCTGCTGATGCCAGGGGTCCCGGGTTGTTCCTCCTGGGTTTCTGGGGCCCTGGAACCTGTGCCTTCTTAAGGGGAGGGGGTACCTCAGCCCGTTCCATTCCCTGGATCACAGCGCATCCCACTAGGCGTGGGGCACCAATGGACCCCTTCATATGAAGGATGTGGTCCAGGGCATCGTAGAAGGGGGCGGTCCGGGCTCCGTGGCCGGACTCCGCGTTATTGTCCTGGATGGCCTTGTACCCCCTCTTGAGTTCTTTGGCCTTTGAGCGGCACTGTCTGCTGGTCCTATAGTGCCCTGCTGCCTCCATGTCCCTCACTACGTCCTGGTAGACATGTTTATTGTGCTGGTTGAGGGCGAGCTCCAGCTGGTACTCCAGGGTCCCCCAGATCCGTATGAAGTTCAGGGTCTCCCGCAGCCCCCACTGGCCCCCTTGGTGGTAGGCCCGTCTCCCCCTTCTCCCCTGTGGTCCCTCCTCATCCTCCTCATTGTCCTCATTCTCCTCCACCACCACCTCCTCTGCCTCCTCCTCTGCCCGGGCTGGGCATGTGTCCTCCAGTGGCTCGTCCACCTGGGCCCGTTTCCGTGTCTGTGGGCGGCACAGAGGGGTGTTTTACTGCTGAGGTTCCATTCTGCCCCCTCCTGGGGCCCTCCCCCTATCCCCCCTCCCTGCCAGGTGCCATGCCGGGCCCCGTCCCTCCCTGGCTGCCCCTGTGCTCCCCTGTTCCCCTTACCTGTTTCCGGGGTGCCTCCTCCCCCAGTCTGGCTGATGTCCCCAAGGTGGCCTGTCCCAGCTGCACCTATGACTGCTGCTACTGCTGTCCCTCCACCACCTCCATGTGCAGCACGACCCCCTCCTCCTCCTCCCACCAGCGCCTGCGCTCCCTCCACCATTGCCACTGCCTCCTCCTCCTCCCTCTCTCTCTCTCCCGCCGCTCTCCTCCTCCTCCTCCCTCCATCCTGCCACATTTCCCTGCTGCTGATTGCCCTTTAAATCTTCCTCCCCGGTCTGTGTTGTTGCCGGTTGCCTGGCAGCGATGCTGTGTGCTTTGACCCTGGCTGGGAATCATTTTCTTTAATCCCGGCTGGTGATTGCCGTCCAGATGTTACTTTTTGTTGTTTCCTGGTGGGAATCACTTTGACCATGCTTTTGGAGCTCGTCCCGCGGGGAGCCCGGGAAGCCTGGTTGAAATTGACCCCATATGGGTATTGAGCGTGGTGAACATCTGGCGGCCACCAAACAGTCATTCAGGGTACTTTGGCCCCACAGCAAAATTGACCGTGGTTCACTGTGGTTGACTGTAATCTCGTAACATCTGAAAATAACCAATGTATTTCAATTGGGGTCAAATGAACCCCAGCTTAAAATAAACCAAAATAAAAAGTTTTCAAGGACCATTCAGATAGCAAAGGGGCATGGAACTCAAGACCCCTTCAAACTGGCAGCAGCAATGAAAATTAACCCCTTCACTGCTATTATTTTGTGCCTTTGTATTGTGGCTGAAAAACCCATACAAATATGCTAAGTATTGGGTCTACAACTTTGATCTTGCAGCACATTGTCACTGGTACCTCTGGCCATAACATACTCAAATTTCAGCCAGATATCTCTCATCGTTTGTCTCCAATTGCCAAAAAAGTGCCAGGGTGCAAACGCACAAAAGGTGTCAATGGTGTTTTCCTATTTGGTTTTACACAAACCTTTGCTGTGTCATTTCTCAGCTGTTCAGGTAATGTTAGGTTTCATTTCTCCATGCTAAGTTTAAGTTTCCCTTCTGGGGTAAGTTTGTGGAGACATGAAGTCTGGGAATGTTAGATTTCATTTCCTCAGCCAAGTATTATGGGGTTAGTTTGTGGAGATAAGAACCTTAGGCAAACAAAGAAATGCAAACAAGCTCCTAGCATCCTAGGCAACAACAAAAGAAATGCAAATCACAGGCTATAAAGGTGTTAAGTGTATTTAACTGTGCTTAGTAAAGTTTGACTATAAGGCACAGCCAGTAATTTGCATGAGAGAACTTGCCTTTGGGGTGAATTTAGGGAATTAAAAACAATCCCCATAAAACAGACTCTTCCATGTGTTTCTGTGTATGTGTGTGCTCCCAGGGCTTTGTTTGAAGGTTTTGGGACACAGACTATATTTGGGGGATAAATAGATCCCACCTATAATGGGTTTTTCCCATAGAGGTCATATGGACCCCAAGACACGGCGAGTGCAATTTTTGTTAAGTCAGAAGGTAAGGGCTAGCATAAGATTTCACAAATTTGAAAATTGCCATTACTTTATAGACATACTAGTGTCTCTTTCTATTCAGTAAATTTGTTTTACAAAACCAAGATAAAATTTTACGAACAATTTGTTGGGATTTCATTCATCAGCCATTTTAAAATTAAATGCAAACACACAGGTCCACCCATCAAACACCAACCAAAACACCCATCTAAATGTGGCATGGGGGTGGGGTGGGGGAAAGCCCCATGACCTACGCACCACCCACTCCTGACCACTCACAGAGCATTGGGAAAAAAGCTGGGATGCTCCATGTAAGGACAGGCAAATCTGTGTATGGACAGTGACCCCTCCAAACCCTGGCTTGTGTGAAGAAACACACTGCACACACAGCACCAGGGGACAGGTCCACCAGCACCATGGAGAAATAGTACCATGATGGCCAGAGGGGCATAGCGGCCATTTGCAAATGACTCACCCACCCAATCTTGCCCACAGCCTGATCAGGAACCCTTAAAGGACATGTATGCAAAATGAAACTCATATCTTCCCCAGCTTGACAACGCAGGACAGATCCAGCGCCATGGAGGACAGCTTCAGTGACAGCCAGGTAAGTGAGCAGTAGCCTGGGGAGGGCTGGTGCTGATGCCATTGCTGTATGGAGCAGCTGCAGAAGGAGAGCAAGATGACAGCTGACAGTTAAGTTGTTCCTTGACAGGCAAGTATCAGCACAGCCTCCACCAGGAGACCATCCTCCTTGCGGGTCCCAGCCATTCAGGTCACACACCCCACAGGTCCTGCACCCAAAAGCATGCCCTGGGCTGAGGAAGAGACCAGGACCTTTGTCTGCTTGTGCTGGGGTGTGGGGTTGGGGAATGCAGGAGAAAACTCATGAGATGCTATCAAAAATCGGTATATCAATCCATCTCTGAGGAGATGTCACGGCTGGGGTAC
Source organism: Sphenodon punctatus (assembly GCA_003113815.1). Classification (NCBI taxonomy): domain Eukaryota; kingdom Metazoa; phylum Chordata; class Lepidosauria; order Sphenodontia; family Sphenodontidae; genus Sphenodon; species Sphenodon punctatus. Next base: position 101,767 of record QEPC01000061.1, read on the forward strand.
TAGAGAGACATGTCCCAGTGAGCAGATAAAGGACTTAAGGAGTGGATACAAGTTGGTCCATGATAACAACCTTAAGTTTAGCCATGACAGGTGCACAGAGTTATTTTATGAGACGCTGCACAGGTTCCTCTGTGTGGATGGGGAAATCGTAGCCTCCCACACCAGGGGTACCACCTTTGCCAGGGGGAGGAAGCAGGTAGAGGAGACACCCCATCTCCTAAACCCCCCACCAGAGGCAGACCCCAGTGGTGAAGGCACTCCTGGTGCAGAGGGCCACCAATCTCCCATTCCGCCGTTGGAGCCAGAGTCCATCAACTCCCAGGGCAATGTCACCCTCCACCTGCACCCTGTAGGTGGAGGCTGGGCCCAGCCACAGGGTTGCAGGAGGAGGGAAAAGAGGACACTGCCTCCATCCGAGAGGAGGAACAGATGGATCGAAGTAGGTCACAGCATCTGGCAGGGGAAGGGGGAGTGAAGGGGGGAGGGGAAGTTTCTGATACCGGCTACCACAGAGGGAAGAGCAATGGCCCTAATAGTCCCCAGTACTGCATTTACAGCTCCTCATGGTGTCATCAAGGAGGAAGAGGAGGAGGAGCAGCCACAGGAGGCAGAATTCCCAGTCAGGGGAGGTACAGGGTTTCAGGAGGAGGGGAAAGAGGACACTGCCTCCATCCAAGAGGAGGAACAGATGTATCAAGGTAGATCACAGCATCTGGCAGGTGAAGGGGGGAGGTAACCAAGTCAAGCGCGTTGACTTGGGACCTTGCATCCTCGTGAATGTTACACTCCTTGTCTCTCCCTCTGTCCCCTTCCTTCTTCTCCCCATCTCTCAGATTGTAAGCCCTAGGGCAAGGACCGTGTCTGTTCAATTACTTTGTAAAGTGTCAGGTACATTGCTGGCACTATATAAATGCTTGCTAATAATAATAATAAAGGGAGCTGGCCCCAGGCCAATGGCAGGGTTGGGAACCACATGACTGGGGAGGATGGAGTGCTGGACAATCAGGTGACAAACTGAATGCATAAGGCAGGGATACAGCTACACAGCAGAAATGGTCACATATCACATGGAGGGATGCACCAGCACAGGGCTGGATGGACAAAGGCTGGCAAGGTACCTGGGATGGAGAACCAGTCCATGAACACCATATATGGAATCCCCAATACATGTATCTGTCACACACTGCATGCTGCAGGAGCCTATATGCTCCAGGCTATAAAGGCTAGACACCAGCCCAGTCAGATACCACCACGGCATGGTGTTCCGACCCCTTCTCCCATGTCAGGCTACCAAAGCAGGTCAGTCAGGTGTCCCTCTGCCACTACAGCTGTCCCACTGCACAAGGCATGTGTAAGGTAGGAGCATGGAACATATGAACGAATACCTCTATCCCCTGTATGTCCATAGGTGCGTAATCCAGTGGGTCGCAGTCTGTCTCACCCCCAAGGCCAAGTGGCAGCGTGAGGTGCAATGTGGAGCTGAGGGCATGGAACAGGCACAGGAGGGAGGATGTTGGAAGGGAACTGCTGTACAAAATCAGATGCAAGGAAGATGAAATGCCAGGATCTATCCAGGGGGCACAACAGCAGATGGCAAGGGCTGATGAGGAACATACAGCACAACTCTGGACCCCTGCCACACAGGCCCGAACAGAGCACCTGTGGGAGCAAAGGAATTCGGTCAGACACCTATGAAATCAGGAATGCTCAGGCAACATGATGGAGAAGGTGACCGAGCAGATGCTCACCCACATGCAGGAGTCCAGCCAGCTCCAGCACACCCTCGGCCATCACGTTGCAGTAGCAAGTGCTGCTCTCATGGCCTGGGGCTGAGTGCCATACACCAGTTGCCTCCCACAGGTGTCTGTGCCCCCTCATCTCATCCCCCAGCCATGGTTTCTGCAGCAGTCTCCCCCTGCATCCCAAGACCACCT
>QEPC01000061.1:107699-120315 GCA_003113815.1 Sphenodon punctatus
TGGGGCTTCCCTTGTGCTTGGTTTGGAGGCTGCAGCTAGTGCAGAATGCGGCAGCTCGTCTTCTTACGGGGACGGGCCGTCGGGAGCATATTACACCTGTTCTCCAAGCTCTGCACTGGCTGCCGATAGCGTGCCGAGCCAAGTTCAAGGTGCTGATGATGATCTATAAAGCCCTACACGGTCTTGGCCCCTCATACCTTAGGGACCGCCTCACCCTCTGCGCCCCAGAGCGGCTCCTGCGGTCCTCCGGGGGTGCCTTCCTGGAGGTCCCCTGTGTTAAGCGGGGGGCCACGATGGAGAGGGCATTCTCGGTAGTGGGGCCGCGGCTCTGAAACTCCCTTCTGGAGGAAGCTTGCCTGGCCCCTAGCCTGTTAACATTTTGGTGACATTGTAAGACCTGGCTGTTCGCCCAGGCCTTTGGGAGGGAGGGGTAGGGGTGTGTGTGTTTAGTGCCCCCACCTATTTTTGGGTTTTATGCCGCTCGCTGCCCTGTTTTAATGTTTTAATGTTTATAATATGTCGAATGTTTTTAAATTGATTTTATTGTTTTGATATTTTGGAAGCCGCCCCGAGCTGCATGGCAGGAGGGGCAGGGTAGAAATGCAAAAAATAAATAAATAAATAAATCTTTAGATGGACAGACCACCTAGCGGTGAATGAATGGGCGGCCTTGGGGCCACCACCGGAGCAGCTGTTTCTCTAAAAGTACTCATTGTTAGAAGATATTTATGTACAGAAGGAAAATTATTTCAATCAGTGTGATTTCTTTTTTTTTCCTTCTCTTTCTTGAGTTTTGACAAATGGGTGCCTGTTGCATGACTCACTTAGTGATATTTCTGTGTATTGTATTTGGAGAGAGCAGCAAAAAGTAAGATAATTTGATGATGCTTCTACTGAAGAAGAAAAAAAAGAAAGTTACAAGGTCAAGAAATCCCCCCCCCATTTCACTATAATTGCTTTCTTCTCATTTCCATAACAGATGTAACACTGGCTATGACTGAATCTAAGGCTTAATTTCTTCTCATCAGCAAGTTCACTAAGGAAAGTGCTAGACTTGACATTTCTATAGTAATAGCAAAGGTTGTAGCTCCCTTTGAGACAGAATCCTTCAGCAGAGTCTGTTGTAATGCCTGCTTGAAGGAACTAATGAAGATATGGCTTTGTACTCTGAAATGAGAAACATAGGGTATAAACAGAGATGACAGTAGCCGGCTCTGACCGCGACCTCACCTGCACATCTGTGCAGGTGCCATGAGATGCTGGCCCAAGCTGTATTGGCAGGTAGCCCATGTTCTGACCTCAGAACACCTCTGAGGTCATAGCATAGGCTAAGGCCTGTCCAACCAGGCCAAAATGGGCCACAGCAGGATTTCACATCTGTTTGGGCTGGCAGATACGGCCTGGGTTGGGAACCTCCATGGCCATCTGCCATGGCTATCTGTCATTGGCTACCATGGCTTCCCGCCATGGTAGGGGCAAGGCACTGGGTTCAGCATGGGAGTGGGTCCGTCCGTCCACACATTTGTGTTTCTCCCTGTCTTCCTCGAGCCCCAGCTGTGGGTACATTTGTTTTGTGGTCTGCCCCAGCCCATGTCTGCCATGGCTTCCCATCCCACCCAGGGCCGGGTTGCTGCCATGTCGTAGTCACGTGTGTTTTTACTCACTGATAGGGTTACATCCCCACAGATATAAAATTGGTGGTTGGATGCAAGTTAGGTCACTGAAGCACTCAGATGGCCCTGGCATTTGTCATCTGTTAATGTCAGGAATGGGACTTATTATTATTATATTATTATAAGCATTTACATAGCACCAGCGATGTACCTGGCACTTTACAAAAAATAAGATAGACACAGTCCCTGCCCGAGAGCTTAAAATCTTGAATTAAAAGTGCCATGCTTTGGTTATTTCTAGCTGGTCTGTGGTTCTTTGTTAACTATTGCCAGATGTCATAGACTCCAGGACGTTCTGACCTGTTCCAGGGATGGGGCTTTGCTGGGCAGAGACTCAAGGTCCCTGTTTGCTCTTTGATGCTTGCTGCACCAAGCAGAACTTGGGCTATTGTATTATTTCTGGTACCTGACTGGATGGCTAAAAAGTTGATGCACTTTGTAGTATAAATTTTAAGACAAATTTTTAGACAGATTTAAGACAATAATTATTTAATGTTAAAGCTTCACACACGAACAATGGCAACTGTCTGAATTTTTGCAAGTAATGAATCTATCTCTGTAGATCAGAACTAACCCAATGTGGCCCTTTTGTGAGAAAATACTATTTGTTCAGTATTTTTAGTATTTAATTGATTCTAAAGACTGGCTGGGGTTATTTCTTGGCAAGCAATAGGACTCTAAACAATTAATCATATTCCTTAGGTAATGCCAGGTCTGTCACAAAACTCTGAAAGAATGGGGATGAGGGACAAAAGGCCCTAGGATGCAATTATTATATGGGCTTCCATTTATAGTACGCAAAAGGTATTTCACTATCTCACAAAGAATAGTAATAGGGATGTGAGAACAGATTGCAGTTCGGGTTCAGTCGTTCAGTTGGGTCCGGTTGGGTCCGGTAGTTCAGTTCGGGAGTTCAGTTCGGTCACCACGTTCGGGTTCGGTAGTTCGGTTCGGTGGAGTTCGGTTTGGTTCAGTCGTTCGGAAATAGGTATCACGTGATCCCGTGATCGCATTGGAAACCGAAAATTTGAATGTGTGTGGAGCTGTGTGGCAAGAGAGTGCATGTGTGTGTGGCTGGCTGGCTGTTCAGTTTGTGTGTTTTGGCTGTTTTGTGTGTTTAGTTTGGCTGTGTTGTTTTGACTGGTTGGTGAGTGTTGGTGGGTGACTGTTGTTTGAGTGTCTGTTGTTTTAAAAAAAAAAAAAAAAANTACTTCTACTACTAATTATCATTTCTATAGTGCTACTAGTTGTATGCAGTGCTGGTAAATGGTATATAGAGAAATATTGTTGACCAAGATCTCAAATCATTTTTGAGATTGTCCTGAGATCTCAGTAATGGCTCTCGAGTCTCACAAGGTTTTGGCGAGAAAGAAATTGATTCTCATTTCAACACTAATTTTAATATAGAAAAATTGGACATTGGGGCTGATCTCATGCCCATGAATCCCGTGTGTAACCACATTGAAGGCACATCGTGGGTGTTTTCAAATGTGACACTACCATGGGTGGCCCCATGGTGGTGTCATGTTTATTCCTGCCTGCTAGATGTTTGCTGTGGGCGGGAACAAATATACCCCAGACAGTGGCATGATTACCTCCAGGTTGTATGCTGGGCTCCCTGCCAGAGAACATTCCAGTCCTGCTCTGGTTCGGGCCAGGCAGGGCCATGTGCACCACATCTTCACATCCCCCACCCGCTCCCTGCCCACAATCCAACCCTGACCACCATCATGTTTGTTCAGCAGCAGGACCAGATCCTGCCCGGGGTGAGGGCTATCACTCCAGGTAGGATCAAAGCTTGGTGACGACTACCGCCATCATGTGTAAAAATACCCTGTACTGTGCGGAAACCATGCACATACGCATATGGACAGGAGTGCACACAGGATCCACTGAAAATGGGATTGACCCGACCAAGGCTCAGCTGTTAAACCTGCTTTGCACCAGTTCTAATTCCCAGAGATTCCCCAAGCATAAGATCACTGGCAGAATAGCTAAATACTGGAAGGAAAATTTTCTTCACAGTTTTGCAGACAAATTAGAAATAGGGTTGCCACTCCCCTGGTATTTGTATCCAGAGTCTCCATGTTTTAACTCAGTATTGGAAATTACTCAGTTTTTACTGAGTATCTTAAAATTCAACTTGGTTTTACAGAGTACAGAGTAATTGAGGAATCGGTCTGGTACCCAGTACTTGATATTCAGTCCTCGGTCAAGTACTTGGACCAACATGTGGGGCTTTTACTGCCCCTATACAAGGTGACTTGAAACTCAAAAAATACTTGGTACTCAGTTTTATTTTACCAAGTATTTTAGTGAGTAGCGAGTATTCGTCCGAGCCAGTCCTTGGAAACTCAGAAATAGTCACAAATAAAATCTTTGCTATTCATTTCAGACCTAGCTTTAATCTGTTAACTCTAGCTGAAGTCCCAACATAAGCTGGAGAAATCAGGACTTCAAGGGGCTATGGGGGCAAAGTCATGTCAGAAAGGGGCAGGATGAAAAGACTCTCTCACTTCTTTCTGACATGAATCTGCCCCCTTTCAGAGTGGCATGATCACATCAGAAAGGAATGGGATGCTCCTTGTTCCCTGACCCATTCTGGCATGGTCCCAGCCCCCCTCGGTCAAAGTTGACAACCCTAATTAGAAATATGAAATCTCATGGAAAAGCTCATTCTCTTGTGATGCTTCCATCCATCCCATCCCCCCCCTCCATCCCCCATTACAAGTGGAGCTGAAACTCAGTCCCCGGTTTTATTCAGAATTCACTGGGAATTCTGTTCCCCGGTTCTGAATTAACAAATTCCAAGGACCAAGGCCAGTCCCCAGAAAACTTTGGAACACTTCAGAAACCTTGATTGAATTATGGAGGTGCCATTGCGTGCGTGGCCAGAGTGACCCAGACAGTTGACCCTAGCTTCTCTGAGTTAGGAAACGAAATTCAGTGCCATATTTGGTTGGCAGGAGGGTATAGGAGGGGACAGGTGAGTGATGGACAAGCCAGAGGACAGGTTTTGATTGGAAAATGGTGAATTTGTCTGTGCTACTAGGGATGTGCAAACAGAACCGAGTTTGGAAATTCGGTTTGGTTAGAAAATTGAGTTCGGTTCGAAAATTCGGTTCGGTCGACTGAACTATTCGAGTTCGGTTGAATGTAAAACTTCAGAACTGAGTTCGTACATTCAAAAATGGGGGTTTTGGCCTTCCGAACTGGTTTGAATTTGACTGAACAGTTTGGTCAAACTCAAGTTCGGTTCGAAAATTCGGTTCGGTCGACCTAACTATTGAAGTTCGGTCTGAACTTCGAAATTCTGAACCGCATTCACACATCCCTATGTGCTACACTGATGATCTATATGTATTTCAACTTGTGGGGTAGATGGGTACCTGTTCTGTCCATAGAGGCAACACATGCCACCATGCCATGATTAAAAAAAAAATATGTGGGTGCCTCACTACTGCCTGCTGCTTGCACTGTTTGGCACCATGGAGGCCAGAGGGATATCTGCCTTGCTCCAATTCCCCTGGCCTGGGCTGTCCATATGAGGCAATTCTGGAAGTTTCCAGTGCCACCATGCTAAAATATTCTTTAAAGTTGGTGCTGTTGTTTGCACTGCTTGTTGGCAAGTTGGCACTACTGAGGCCACAGAGGGATCACTTTTGCTTTGGTTTTTGTTGGCACCATACTTTGTCTGTGGGTTCAACTTTGCCAAAATGTGACCAATGAGCTGAGACATTGGGGGATACTTTCTTTCTGGTTAATTTATGGTGTGTGGAGAAGGGGCTTGCATTTAATAGGTGGGCAAAATGGAGCTTTTTTATGGTGGAGGCATGTCTGGTTTCTTGTGTGTATTTTAAATCAGGTGCACTGCTGCTGGGCCGTGCTGTGGGTACTGCTGACTTTTGGCTTTTTCCAGTTGTACTTTTTGGGTTTGTCTTGAGATTGTCTCACTTTTGCTAGCCTGATTTTCTGGGCACTGCTTTGACTGTGGCTTCAAGAAGGTTGGCAAGATGTGACTAGCCAGGGCACAGGAAGGATACTTTCTTTCTGGTTAAATTATGGTGTGTGGGGAAAGGACTTGCTTTGCATGTCTGGTTTCTTGTGGGTGTTATGACTGATTGGATAGGCAATTAAATGGCCTCTTTCTCTGCACATGACACCATGTGCCAACTCAGTGCTGAGTGTTTCCGAGTTTCCATGATTCCAAGTTCTGGAGATTTCCAAGCTCCCAAGTTCTGATTTACGGGTCCCCAGAAAAAGTTCTGAATTCCGACTGAGGACTTTGTCCCAGTACTTGAAACCTTGGAAATCTTTGTGAGTACCCAGATCACATATTTATTTTGGTACAGCCCTAATTACAAGTTTCCAATAACTCATAAAAATCCTGGATTATTATCAGAAAATTATTATTATTGTTTATCTTTATTTTATAAGACCTGGATAATTGAATGAGATGTTTTGTAACTCGCCCTGAGTCTTAGGGAAAAGCAGGAAGAAGATAGATAGATAGATAGATAGATAGATAGATAGATAGATAGATAGATAGGGTGGGACACCAGGGAGAATACCGGATACCAGATTTATCAGTATCGGATCTCCCCAGTATCAGATTTACCAGAATCGGCATACCGTTTATTTAACATTGGTCGGTTTACTGGGTTTTTTATATTGAGGCCATTTATTTCAATGACTGCAATGTAAAAAAACAAGTAAAGCAGCCAATGTTAAAAAACTGGTATGCCGATACCGGTCATTATCGGATTATCGGATTAATCCGATATACCCGATTATCGGGTGTATCAGATTAATCTGATACCGATATTCCCACCCCGATAGATAGATAGATAGATAGATAGATAGATAGATAGATAGATACGCTGCATTAGTAGAATTTACTCTAAAATTCACAAAATCTAATATATAATGAGATCTCTTTAAAGAGTGTTTTAAAACCACCATGCACAGTTCTATAATGTTGTTATAAATTCTATGAAATATTCTAAAAATGATATAGTACCACAAAGGGAAGACTCAAGCAATGGGATCCTGGATTAAAATTCAGCATCAGGAGTCAGTTTTAAGGGGTGAGAATTGCAAAGGCTTTGTTCTTTCTCCCTCTACAAGGAAGGTGGTCTTCAACTCACTTAGAAGGCAGGGGGAAAGAAAAGGAGAAAAACAAGAACATTAACAGAGAACAATACATGTATAAGATTTTTTATTTGAAATTTGATTTAAAGTTCACTATTCTCTGACCAAGCAATGAAAACAACTAATAACAATAATGGACATAATCTATTTTGCTTATTTTCTTCCTCTGGAGGGTTCTACTGGATCAGTAATTTAGTCAGTCACTTCCTCAACTGGTATAAAATTGCTGTATCTCTACTGAAATCAGTGGAGTTGGCTTCATGTGCAGAAGTGTAGAAACTAAAATTAGAGAAAAACATCTTAATTCTTCATTCCAATCAAGTTTAAAACACAATGGGTGAAGTCAGTGAAATTGCTGAAGTCAATGTATAATTCCCACTACCTTCAAGGATTTCACCCTGGGTATGTGGGAAAATAAGTACTTTTGTTGAGAGAAAATAGAGAGGACCCAAATGGAGAGGAAAATAACGTCTAGCTTCAAAGGGGTTACTTCAAGCTGGGTCTTCGTTCTTGTAATGAGCAATATTTGAAAATCCCGCAAGGGATTTTGCCGACTGTGAATATTTAATTCGCGGTCGGAAAACAATGCACGGCCACCTTCCTTGTGCATGATCTCCTTCTTCTGTCTCGTGTAATCCCGTCTTGTGGGATTTTGAAATATTGTGCGAGCGGGTCGCGCAACAGTGACCCGCTCATCTAAAAGCAGCCTAAGTGTTCCATTCTGCTTGAATGTGACGGGGAAAAACAGATTTGTGAAAATGGCTTTCAGCCTGAGTAAACAGATCAAAGAACTATCACAACATAATAAAAAAAAACCCCACAAATTTAATGAGATCACAAACTGATCTTGGCAATATGTACTAAACTTATTATCACAAAGTATAAAATACATAAAGAGCATACCCCAAAGCGAATGGGAATGAAATGTAATACATTCTCCCATTCTCCCCAAAGAGAATGGTAATGACTTGAAAAATCAAACAGTAATCACGTGTTACAATATTGAAATGCACTATACAGAAAGATATTCATAAAAAACCTTAACTCATTTTGAGTATCTTCATCGAGGCTAAATCTTTAAAGTAACATCTTTCTATCGAAAGGAGCTCTGCTGTAGAACATTGATGAACTTCAAAAAGTGGTGAGAGATCATTCTTCTAATCAAACGTTTCCTCCATCATGAAGGTGAGTCTACAAAATTTTCCTCACCCACAGAAAATAAGTATTCATTCTATTAAAAAACAAGCCAATTATATACTAAAAAGAAATTTAGAGAAAAACGTTTAAAAAAACCCTTCAACCTCCCCACCCCCTAAATCTCAAATGCTATCTAAAATCTATATGAAAATAGAACTTACATTTGTCTTCTTCAAAAGCAAAGGGTGTACTTCCAAAAAATATATGCCAGTATTCCCTCACTCTGCCAAGAGGATACAATTATTGCCTTCTGGAATAAAAGTATAGTATTTATTACAAAATAGAAAGCTTGAAAACAATACAAGAGGAAAGAAAAAATGAGAAAAACATACCAATACTCACCCTTAATGTAAAAAAACACACCAAAAAACATAAAAAGAGGAGAGGCATTTCTCTCATTCCTCAACAAACTAAGACTGCTTGCACACAAGACAGAAGTAAACCTGAAGCAGTCTGAGTAAACAGATCTAAAAATTCAGCTGTCATCCACAGGATAGGAGGAAGGGGAAAAAAGCAAGAGGTAAAACTTTTTGGGTAGAGAGAAACAGAGGAAACAATGAACATACTTTGGATTGCATTTCTCAAATGGATTTAAAATATTCAAATAGTAATTATGCTAGCTTTTTTGCATAGGATTCCAGCTTGAAAGACTTCCTCATCCATTATCCCATTAAACCAGTCTGAATTATTTGGATTCACAGTCAACGTAGCTGGAGATGTAATGACGGATGGTTCAATACTAGAACATCTGTATTCTGAATGCAAGTAGGATCCATCAGTGGTGAGTCTGTCATACTGTGACTGCCTGCCCCAGACTCCCTTAGTGCTTAGCCAGTACTAATGGGTGGGTGTGGGGCCTTCCTTTGGGGGGGGGGCATTAGTACTGACTAAGGGGGCCCATTAGTACTGACTAAGCACCCTGGCTTTGCACTGCCTGGCAGAAGCAGCAGTGAAGGGAATCGGGCAGGCAGCTGTGGCACGACAGACACGCAGCTGATGATTCCACTGCCCTGGGGCATGGTTGATTGGCACCCCTCATATAAATGCACCTGTGGTCACCGCCACATTGGCCATAGGCTATATATGGCTCTGCCAGTCACCTGCTTCCATTAACCCAGTAGTTCTCACTTGGCTAACTGCTGTCTCCTAGCACCATAGCCCTTTGCTGTCTGGGCCCCAGGTACTCTGTGACAAGGTGCTGGCCGGCTGTGGTTCTAGTCCCGTAAGGACTTACAGTGCCCAAGCCACATGTTTATAATCAGGCATGTGCTTGAGTACTTTATTGTATTGGTTCCCAAACTGCAGTCTTTGGACCACCCATGAGGCCATGTTATAACTGATCCCCAGAATTATATTAAACAATGAGATTTATGATTCTCTCAGGAAATTGAGGGGATTTAAGCTCCTCTCATCCATGAACATTGTCAGCTGCCTGCTTTGTTGTGCCAGCTTTGGCTGCAGCAAGGCATGCTTTGGTCTTAGTTGGCAGTATGTGGCCAATTCTAGAACAGGGCGGGGCTTCCCCCAAGGCAGGCCTCATGGCTGTGCTGCTAATGGGAACTGAAGCCTTTGGCAGCTGTGACCAGCCCAAATTGAAGTCTATGAGAAATTTGAAGGGTTTACAGTGCATTTACTGGCACAACAAGTTTGGGAACTATTGCCTTGTTGAATTGGAGCCCAAACCATTTGGATTATTACTAAGGTATATTCCATTCTGGAAATGGCCAAAGAGTGAGAGAAATTCAAAATCTATTTGAATTGCACTAACTTAAGGCTCCTTTACATCATCCAGGCAGTAAAGCTTCATCTACACCTACTTTAAAGCCCTTTCACACAATGTTAGAGTGATGGCAATGAGCCTTAGAGCAAAGGAGAATTGAGCCAAAATGTCTAAATAAAAAGTAACAGTCTTCAAAAAGATTATATTTTTCAGTTGATATTTCATTTAGTATCAGTGTACAGTGCTGGGTGCTGTTGTCTAGAACAATAGACATGAAATGCTTGGATGTACAAGCAATGATCTGAGTGAATGTTCAGTTCCCTAATGTATTTTTTTCCCCTACTGGGCACTCTATAGAAGCTGAGGTCCATAGAATTACAGCACTAGTCTAGACAATGAAAACTGATTGGTATGCCAGCTTGGAGACCTAGTTATATTTTTGGCCAAGGTTAGCCCTAAACAGACTGGGACCCATATATCTGAAAGATCACCTGTCCTGCCATGTCCCACTGCAGCCCCTATGATTGGCTGGGAGCCCCTCCTTGCAGGTACCATCGGTTAGTCTTCCCATATGACGAGGGCTCACAGGAGGGCATTCTCGGCTGCTGCCCCAGAACTTTGGAATTCTCTTCCCCTGGAAGTTCATTTGAGCCTGGAGCCTGAGCTTCTTCCGAAGATTTTTTTTATTTGGAAAGGCATTTGGTGGGTGAGAATAGGGAATTGGGTTGGGGTTTGGTAGGTGGTTTGGGGTAGAGGTGTGAGGGGGGTTGGGCGGGTAGGTGGTTTTGTGGGGTTTTAGGGTTTTGTATTTTAAATGATTTTATATGCCGCGCTGAGCCTCAGGGAAGGACGGCATATAAATGGAAAGAAATAAAATACATAAATAAAGAAATAAATAAATCCAATTATTTTAGTAAGTTCCAAGAATATTGAAATACCCTGAGACCCAGGTGTTTGCAGCTACCAATCTTCTACATATCTCCCAGCAGCTGACTGTTTGGAAAACTCATCTCTTTTATCTTGATACTGATATAATAAAAATCTGTCCAAAAAGCAGCATTGATAGAACTGCTCTTTCAATTCTATAAGCAGACTAGAGTGGGAAGAACGAACCCCACAAGTTATAAATTTCTTCATCCGATGTAGCAGTTATTTTTAATCTGCTCCTCCAAAGTTATCCTCCAAGCAAAACTTCTTGAATTATTTTACCACACTAGGCAAAATGTTTGTTGTGCCTCTGAAAACAGTGAAGAGGGTAAGGTAGGATTCCACTGGAATGTGATATTTTAAAAGCAAAGCAAAGCAAAGGTTTTCAGAATAACTTCATATTATTAAAATAGTGTAGATATGAGCCATAGATTTTTGTGTATTAAAAACCTAATATGAGAGACAAAGCGGTTCAGATATCTTTTATTGGACCAACTGTTGTTGGTGGAAATAAGCAAGCTTTCAGGCCACACAAGGCCCTTCATCAGGCGTGTAGCATAGCCAGTAGAAACATATTAACTGAGCAAATGCAGAGCAGGTATATATGAGGAGGCATGGGATGGATGGGAATGGACAGAGCAAGGTGGGAGGAGGGTTAAAAGAGAGAGAAATGTAGCAGACATTTACAAAACAGCTGTAAAATTATATATTGGTGTAGAATACAAAGGAAGAATAGATGGTGGTAAACACACAGAGATAGCAAACAATTCGTTTGGGGATATAGTGGGGAAACAGCTTATCAGAAGAAGGGAATATACATATCAAAGGAACTGGGTTCACAGTATGTGAATTCCCACAATGGTTGGGTATACAGCTGACAGGGTCAGTTACGGACAGGGAGATAAAATGGTTAGAATGATCTAGGAACTTGGTACAGAGAATAACAGAAATTACNATATACATATCAAAGGAACTGGGTTCACAGTATGTGAATTCCCACAATGGTTGGGTATACAGCTGACAGGGTCAGTTACGGACAGGGAGATAAAATGGTTAGAATGATCTAGGAACTTGGTACAGAGAATAACAGAAATTACAAATGCAGTAACTGTAAGGTATTACAGATATTTGTAGTGGCTGGAGAAATATAGGTCCTTGTCCATTGCTTTTAGTGTCGAAGTTTACAGATGTTTGTAGTTGCTGGAGAAATTTAGGTCTTTGGCTGCATTTATATGAGCTGCGGTGCAGTGGGGACTGGTGTTCACTGCAGCAGCAGGGGCAGTGCAGGGGGGGGCAGTGCACATGGTTCCAACTGATCCTCCCACACATTCCTACTCATGGAACAACCTTTGTTTTTGCTGGTTGCTCCATGAGTGGGGATGTGTGGGTCACGGAAGCATGCACATACCCCCATTTGCCGGCCACTGCATGCACATGGGCAGTACCCACTCATGCCGATGCAGCAGATCTGTGTGGGCATGAGTGGGACCGTCTCATGTAAAAACAGCCATTGTTTTTGGTGCCCAATAAAGTTATGAATTTTAGTTGTCAGGCTTGTCTTCTGAGGGTGTTGTGAAGGTTTCCTTTGAGGATGAGGACTGAATAGTCTGATATGGAGTGGTTGTGCTGGGAAAAATGATTGTCCACTGTAGAGTCAGTAAATTTGTTTATAATTGTATAAACAATTATACAGTTTGTTATTATAATTATAATTATACAATTATAAACAAATAGGGATGGATGAACGCGGTTCGGAAGTTCCGAGTTCGGACCGAATTCGACCAGTTCGGATGACCGAACCAAACTTCCGAACCAAACTCGAATTTTGAACCGAACCGAACCGAACCGAATTTCTGAACTTGGCTCTGTTCGCCCATCCCTAAAAGATAATATTCCATTTAGTTCAATGGAGTTTGAATTTCCGAACTTTGTTCGGAAGTTCGGAGTT
>QEPC01000061.1:125613-139552 GCA_003113815.1 Sphenodon punctatus
CCCACGGCATCTCGGGGCGGCTTCCAACACAATATAAAACAGTTAAAAAAACATTTTTTTAAACATAAAACAAATTTAAAACACCCCCCACAAAAATACTTAAAGGAGGGCTAGAGACATAGCCACTGCCGGTGATCAGCAGTGCTGTGAGACTGGCCCCTAGCGTGGATTGTGCCATTGGAAGTGAGGTAAAACTTGGGAGAGTGTGTTTGTGAGTGGTTGTGGGTGTGTGGGTTGGTGATTTCTAGGGAGCAGGTGGCGAGTGTGTGTGTGTCTGTGGAGAGAGTGTGTGGATGGAGCCATATCGAGTGGAATGTGTGATGTGCGAATACAGCGTGGGTGCACTTCCTTTCCCCGCCGTTGCATCTGGGTCCCCCCTACCCCTGTACCCTTGGTGTGAATGGTGGTAGATACCCTTCCCCATATTCCTGGGCCTGCACCCTCCTGCCTGTCACCTACCATGCACCATTCTCCTCCCTACGCACAGTATAGGACTACACGGGGGTATGGGTGGTCGTACAAGTGGGTGGTGTGTTGGATCTCAGTGTTGAGTGGAGGGGCTCCACTCAGGGCCTTGCTGTCTCCCGTGCCACAGTGATGATCTGGCCTCATTCTGTTTGGGACGTTTAGGGCCACCTAAGAGCCTGAGCGGTTGCTTTTCTCCTGCCGTTGTGTGGAGCCCTTTAGTATGTGAGGAGGTTAGGATTATAGGTTGGGGTGTGTGGATTTCCTGGGTCCATGGCCCCTTCCTGGTTCCCCCTACCCTAACAATGGGTATTTTCAGATGTTACAAGATCACAGTGAAGCACGGTGAATACCCACCTGTGGTCAATGTGTCTCGAACGTCTGTTTGGCAGCCGCCAGATGTTTGCCACAATCAATACCCACATGGGGTCAATTTGAACCACGCTTCCTGGGATAGCGGGGGTAATGCCCCGGGAAGTGTGGTCAAAGAGATCCCCAGCGGGGTAACATCTGGCTGGGCACCATGGCCCGGGATCCCCGGCGGGATCCTGGGCCGTAGCGAATCTGGCCCGATGCGGTGGCCGCATTGGCCCCGCCATCCACCCGTCTCCCCAGAGGGCAGGCGGAAGGAGCGTGGAGGGGGCAGGGCCATGCGGCCACATGTTGTGCCATGCGGTCCCGCCCCTCCCAGATTCCCCGCCGGGATCCCCCTGGCACGTCTGTTTGGTGTGACGGGGTGACCCCGGCGGGGAATGAATGGGGTGATTTCGGTACGGGGCCAACGGGCCCCATAACGTCTGAAATCACCCAATCTCTCACTAACACCAGTCCCCCATGTATCCCTCACTTAAACACACACCCATACCATAGGGCATTGATAGAGAGCAAGTGATGCTTGAACATGTTACAGGTGGACAAGGGAAGGTTGTGAAAAGATCTATTTCTGGATAGGGCTGAGCAACTTGGTACAAACCAGAGAGCAAACTNCTCCACTCCAGGCTGGTACCCTGGTTTTGGCTAGCCTGCACTGCTGGAGGCTCCCCAGGATGTTCCAGAGTGCTGCAAGCAAGGCTGCCCCGGCCTGCTCCACTTCAACATCTGGTGGGCCAACTTCAAACCAACTGGACAGCCCAGGGGAGAAGCGGGTTGCGAAGGCCACCCCTGGAGCTGCAATCTGTCTATTTACAGTTACACCCCAAGAAGAAGTATACCTGCTCCAGGAAGAACTCACGTTCAGTGTCTGGCAAATGAGAGGAAATTAGACTCCCTTCATTCTGAAGAAAAATGAAACCAACCAGGAATCACACCAGCTGATTTGGGGTTTTCTAGTATTTGCATTTATTTTTGTATGCCTTTGTACCTCCACAGGATATATTCATTTTGGACTTTCAAATGTGTACCTAGAAAAACACAAAAGGTGCAGATGCTCTACACCATCGCTCTCTCCAGCCCACACACATTATTTTAATCAGCAGCGTGGCAAGAACACAAAAGAAATGAGAGCAAACTTTCTTCCCAGGTGTTTCAGAAAAAGAAAAGGCAATTAGTAGAAATGTCCCAGGTGCCAGATTCAAATAAAAAGACACAGGCAACTCTCTGAACAGTGCTGTTGGTGGTGAAGCAACTCATTCATCCTCAGATATGAATAGTATTTAAAAAGCTTTTTTCTTATAAAAAAGCCTACCCAATATCAAGTTTCATTGTGTGGCATCAGCGCAGTCATATTATTTAAAAGCCAGGAGGATGTGCTATTGTGATCTGCTGAATCCTATTCACAAAAAGGACTCAATAGCTTCTGTTCTGTGGGTGGGCTATATGCAGAACTATCTGTCTTGTTACTGTAAAACATTCTGCAGAATATCAGTGTTCACTGATAAAAAAAGATTGCACCTCCTGTGTTTGAAAAAACAATCTTCTAGATTTGAAAAATTAAATGAACTAATAAGGAGGGGCAATTACTTGCCAAATGGCCTATATGTCCTCTAACTGAAGCCAATAAGAAACTTCTATGGAGTAGCATAGGATCAACCTCTTGCAGATAGGAAAAAACAAACAAACTTATACTCCCCCATTTAAGGAATTCTCTACTCTGCTGCAAAATTTTAATGAGAGGAACCTACTACTTTCTTGTGCTGATCAGCTGAAGAAAGCATGAGGTTTCATAAAAATTTGATATCTGCATATTAAATGTTGCTTTCTATTGGAATTAGAGGTTTATTATAGAATGTACACTTGCACTACCAAGAGGATTATTGTAGCAGGATGAATTAAAAGTGGCCAGAAAGTGGGCAACTTTCTTGTGAAACATTCCTATTTTCATGTTTTCAAGGATGTGGATAAGAACATAAAAAGTGCCAATCTGGGTCAGAGAGTAATGGCCTACATAGCCCAGTCTCCTTTCTCCAGCAGTGGCCATTTTAAAATGCTTCAGAGAAAACAGAAGGATGGAAAGGACACTTGTTACTATTTATTTGTATTATTTTCACAGAATTGATTAAAATGATATGAGGTAAAGAGACAGCTACATTGTGCTTGGGTTATTGCAGTTATGGAGTGATCCACTCAGTATTGGATTATGGAGGGATCCAATCTGACATTTGGACACTTAGGAATTCCCTGAATGTCAGAAGAGCAAGGTGTCCTGTAACAGGGTAAAGGGTCCCTGGCATAAGTCCTTTCAGGGTCATAGTGTGCAATTCGTTTTTGTTATTATGATAACAAAAATGGGAAAAAAATAACATAAAGGAAATATAATAATAACAAAACCAAAAAATTAATTTTTGTTTTTGAAATCATTGGAAAAACCTGAAAACATATTTCTGGCTATAACCTTTTTGTTTCTTATTTGATTCTAATGAAACTTGGGGATATTGTACACCAAATGGAGAGCACTAGAAGTTTCACATTTCAGAAATATTGGATAAAGAGAACCGGTATTAGAAGCAATTGAATGC
This sequence comes from Sphenodon punctatus, assembly GCA_003113815.1. Lineage (NCBI taxonomy): Eukaryota > Metazoa > Chordata > Lepidosauria > Sphenodontia > Sphenodontidae > Sphenodon > Sphenodon punctatus. The sequence continues at coordinate 129,033 of QEPC01000061.1, forward strand.
TGTGATTTTAAGAAAATCTGCATACACATTTCTGACTACAACTTCTTTATTTTTCATCAAATTTGCATGAAAACTGTAGACTGTGACCCCTCCCAAAGACTAACAACTGTGTCAAACTTCAGAAGGATTGGATAAAGGGTTATGAAGTTATAAGTTAATAACTTGAAAATGCATTTCCAGTGGTAAAGTTTTTATATTCCATCCGGTTTACAAGATATTTGGTAGAAATGTATCACATTTCTTCCCTGTCATCTCTGCCAAACTACAGGAAAATTTGATAAAGGGGCCCAATTTTATAAACAATGAAGTTGTCCCCTTGAAGACCATTATTCAGTTAAATAGCAGCACATGCAGTGCCAGTCAGGGGCAGGCACCTGGCATGGCAGGGGGGGAGGGAAGCTGTAGGAGGGAGGATATATGGATCAATCAAACAGACTGACAGACACATTCACTGGCCAATTACTGCATGCTTCCAGCTTTACAGGACCAATCGGTGGTTAGGGATGTGCGAACAGATCACAGTTCGGGTTCAGTCATTCAGTTCGGTCCGGTTCGGTCTGGCCATTCAGTTTGGTCGCCGAGTTCAGATTCAGTTGTTCGGTTTGATGGCATTTGGTTCAGATCGGCTGTTCGGAAATAGGTATCATGTGATTCCGTGATTGCATCTGAAACTGGAAATTCGAGTGCGTGCGGAGCTGTGTGGCAAGAGTGTGTGTGTGTTGTGACTGGCTGGGTGTTTGGTGTGTTTTGGCTGTGTTTGTGTTGGACTGTGTGTTGGGTTTCGGTTTGACTGTTGGTTTGGCTGGTTGGAGAGTGTTGGTGGGTGACTGTTGGTGTTGGCGAGTGTGCTTGTTTAAAAAAAATAAAAAATGAAGAAGGTGACCATTAAATGCCAGGCCTCGGGGAAGGCCAACATGGCAGAGCCAGTGGTGGAGGAAGAGGTTTCTGCCGTTGCTGCTGGACCTTCGGTGGTGGAGGAGGAGCAAGAGCCGGCGGGGGCACAGGAGGTGCTGCCACTGCTGCCAGGTTTGTAAACTTTTTTTTTACTTTGAGGACAAGAAGAATACTATCCATTAGAGCGAGCTCACTGGTGTGTGTGTGTGTGTGTGTGGTGGGCATCAGTCAGGCACAAACAGTGGGCATCAGCGGGTGGCAGTGGATGTCTACAACAGAGAGAGAGGGTACTGTAGTGTGGGGGGCTCTTCCAGCAGTCAGGCACGAGCATGAGCAGCATCCCCACCCAAACATGTGCCCGCCAGCCATCCCTAGCAAGGGTCTCCACTNTTGTGTGGAGCCCTTTAGTATGTGAGGAGGTTAGGATTATAGGTTGGGGTGTGTGGATTTCCTGGGTCCATGGCCCCTTCCTGGTTCCCCCTACCCTAACAATGGGTATTTTCAGATGTTACAAGATCACAGTGAACCACGGTGAATACCCACCTGTGGTCAATGTGTCTCGAACGTCTGTTTGGCAGCCGCCAGATGTTTGCCACGGTCAATACCCACATGGGGTCAATTTGAACCACGCTTCCTGGGATAGCGGGGGGAATGCCCCGGGAAGTGTGGTCAAAGAGATCCCCAGCGGGGTAACATCTGGCTGGGCACCATGGCCCGGGATCCCCGGCGGGATCCTGGGCCGTAGCGAATCTGGCCCGATGCGGTGGCCGCATTGGCCCCGCCATCCACCCGTCTCCCCAGAGGGCAGGCGGAAGGAGCGTGGAGGGGGCAGGGCCATGCGGCCACATGTTGTGCCATGCGGTCCCGCCCCTCCCAGATTCCCCGCCGGGATCCCCCTGGCACGTCTGTTTGGTGTGACGGGGTGACCCCGGCGGGGAATGAATGGGGTGATTTCGGTACGGGGCCAACGGGCCCCATAACGTCTGAAATCACCCAATATCTCACTAACACCAGTCCCCCATGTATCCCTCACTTAAACACACCCCCATACCATAGGGCATTGATAGAGAGCAAGTGATGCTTGAACATGTTACAGGTGGACAAGGGAAGGTTGTGAAAAGATCTATTTCTGGATAGGGCTGAGCAACTTGGTACAAACCAGAGAGCAAACTTAGGCATAGAAGAAAACACAACCTCTGAGCCCTGTATGGAGTTTCATCTTGACCATACAATAGGGCTGGAGTAAATTTTACTGTTTAATGCTCAGAGATAGAATTGGAGTTTGTTTCCTTTGTAGCATTGGGTCTGAGCAATTTCCTCATGTTAGAATAACTATCCGGGTGTATGACAGCTGAACAGCAACCCCTTGATTTAATTTAATTTAGGAACTTTGAAAAATTGTGTCATGCTATTTGCTTTCTCGAATATCACATGCTCTGATAGAAATAGAGAATTAGTGTTTGTTGGCAAGGCGTGAAGCTATTAGCAGTTAGGAAACTCCCTATTTGGTTCCTAATGTGGTAGCATGACTTGTCAGCAACAGTGGCTGCCTACCTAAAAGCACATTGGATGAACTTGTTCCTTATGCTGGCTACCCATAGACTGCAAAGTCTATCTCAGGCTTACAGTTCTTTCCTTCAAGATACTTGATAGACCAGGGCCAGGATGCCTGAAAGCTATGGGATGTGGATGGTGAACAGAACACCACTGTTCTGTGGAACACTATGGAATTGTCTGCATCATGGGTAAATCTTATCTCTTTGGGGACAGAGAATTTTCAGCAGCTTTCCCAAGCCCGTGTAGCCATCCTACCACTATTAAACATAGTGCGACTACGTCGAATGTTTAAATTCTTATAAAAAGGAAAGGCAGCTGGGAGGAGAGGAGTGGGAAACCACTGCATGGGGATGAATCAAGCTCCTTACCTCCTCAGACCTGGGTGCTGCCCCTGCACTGCAACACTATGTACAGGGGACATGCTTCACACTCATCTCCCTGGCTCCTAGCCCCTGCACTAATCTTTAAAACTAGTAGGTGCTGTTTACAAAGACCTGTTTATAGAGACCTGTACAGAGATCTGCACAGTTAGCAGACTGCTAGCAAAAAAGGTCATATTCCTAGGAGAAGACTGACCAAAAGAAATCAATCCACCTGTTCCCTCTTAGTTTTACATTCATCATTCCATTTACTTAATTTAGCTGGGTGGCAGCTTCTCCTGGGGGCCCAATCTGTCTACATTTATGTGGCTGGGAAATTGGGTGGCTGGGAAGCTATCCCCACTATATATTGTCATTGCACACAATAAAAATATTTCCAAAAAACTTATTTAGTTTCTTGTTATATTTCTGGCACCAAATCATGTCCATGAGAAACTCTTCCTGCTCCTCTAACTTTGTCTGAGAACTTGTCTTCCCCCTCCAAATTTGAAGCTTGCCAAGACCCCCTTTAAATGTTTGTTGTGCTGTTTGTAAACTGTTCATTTAATTAGGTCACCATCATACTGCTGCAGCTGGAGGAATTTTGGCCACTGCACACACATGCACACGTTTTGTCTTCCCCCTTCAAATTTCCTTTAAATATTCATTCCACTGTTTGAAAAATGTTCATTCAATTGTTTCAAGAAGCAACAAAAAACAAGGAGATTTACCAAATAAAAAACCTCTGGTTTAAGCTATTAGTTAAGGTGCAGATTATTTCCACAAATTAAAAACCACCTGGTTAACATACCAGTATTGCCACCTACAAATTCCACCACACCACAGAGCACTAGAAAATTATTAGCTAAGGTATACTGTTTCCAGAAAAGTGTAAACAAGAAGCTAGCCAACTAACACATATTTGTACAAAAAGAAACTAACAGAATATTATACTATTCTAAAACACAAACATATGAATTAGTAAAACACCACAACAATGATTACACAATGTCAGAACTGTGCCTTAATGTCCATCCCAGAAAGGACGGATCACTGTCATGCCAGGACATGAAATAACAGTTCGTCTCATGACAATGCTTCCTGGTATGACCTGTGTTTGAAGGCAAAGAAGGAATCCAAGAAAGAAGAGTCTTATACTGCTGTTACTTCGATGCATTACCAATTCCACTTTTTGCACTCTTGGACCATAAAGAAAAGCAAATAGATCTTGGCTGCTANTCACTGTCATGCCAGGACATGAAATAACAGTTCGTCTCATGACAATGCTTCCTGGTATGACCTGTGTTTGAAGGCAAAGAAGGAATCCAAGAAAGAAGAGTCTTATACTGCTGTTACTTCGATGCATTACCAATTCCACTTTTTGCACTCTTGGACCATAAAGAAAAGCAAATAGATCTTGGCTGCTTATGTTTAAAGATGTTTCATCGTAATTTTTGTCTATGGGGTTTGATTTGAAAATTAACCAATAATTTTTGGAAAGATCTGTTATACTTACACTTAATTCCCATAACTCTTTCTTCCCTCTTCCCTTTCTTCCCTTTCTTCCACAATGTCAGAACTGATATTCACAATTCTTCATAGTATGCCCTGTGACCCTTGTCAATCCTTCACGGTATGAAGGAAGGATATTCCTGTTCTTTCTGCTTGTTGAGTTCTTTGGTTTCTTGGAGGTAATTTATGTTGCAGCGACAACATAAATTACCTCCCATGAACCAAAGAACTCAAAGAGCATCTTCTAAACAGGGGATATCCTCCCCATGTTATTTTAAAATCATCTCTGTTTTCATAGTCACTGATTCTCATATTTATTCCAGTGATTGTCTGCATTCCTCAAGGATCCAGAGCTTCCTTGACTACAGCGCTGAGTGGTCAGAGGTTTTGTCACTGATGGGAGAGGACCATCAAAATGGAATGCTTTCCCTGCAGCCCATTCTAATTGTCCTACTACAGAAACAAATCTAACCATGAGAATTTTACAAGTAGCTGTACTAATCTTTTAACACCTGTCGTATATTACCTATGGTGCTTATTTTCATTTTATGAAATCTGCCATTCTCTTGTAAGTATGTCTAGATGAGGTTTTAAATCCAGTGGCATGGGTATTTTGGAGTCCTACACAAAACACCACCCTCATCATTACTCTTGGCAATGGCTTCTACTAAACTTTGGTCAGAAAACCACGGTCAATTATCTTTCTTTGTCTTTTTCTACCCTCAATTTAAAGAAAGTGCGTGGCTGAACTCATTTGATATCATTGTAACTACATTGTCTGCATCTCTACTCTCAATGACAGGAAATTCCTAGTGTGGCAAAGTTAAGTTTCATGACAAACTTAGTAACTTTAATTTAACCAAGAAAAAAAATGGGACAAGCTCCTCAGTCTGATGTGATTTGGTATACCTTTATCGAAACTAATGAAGTTATGCTGATTTACACTCGATAAATAGCCAGCCCCTGAAAGTGTCAAAAAGGCAAAGAGTTTGATAACTTCTGTCCTAGACTTTAGTAGAATTTAGCCAGTGTAGCCTAATGGACAAGGTGTGGATGTGGGAGACAAATCAATTGGACTTGGGAGACAAGGATTCATTTCCCATCTTAGCCAGGAACTTTCTGGATGGTTTTGGGCCAAATCACTAAGACTCAGTTCCCTGTCTGTAAAATAAGAATAATAATGACCACCACAGCAGAGCTGCTGTGAGTGCGAACTAGATAAGGATTGTAAAGTTCTGCCCAGAGCCTCTGGGATAGAGTGGGTTATACATTTAAATAAATAACTCATCAGTCTGTAGGCTAGGTAAAAGTTGAGTTGTCATGATTAGCAGTACGTGCAGTCTTTCTCTTTATTTATGGATTGAATTAACAATGCTTGTGATAGCCATTCATCAAAGACAGTGTAAAATTAATTTGAGCCACTCTAGTTTCTCAAAACAGTTTGTGTCATGTACAATACTGTAAAAGAAAAAGCAACATAGTCTTCTGATTTGTACAATAATTTTTTTTTAATGGAATGTAATTATGTAAAAATCCAAGCGTAGCTAAACAAAGAACTTCAGTGTTTAATTATGAAGTTCTTTCTGTGTATAGTGCTGCTACTTAATTCACAATGGAAAAATAGTTTTGCTGCCTCAGTAGAGAAATGAATTTTCTATGCCTACATTTCTTTCTGGTTGAACTTTACACAGGCAAAAATTAACCTTTCCTCTGGATGGCATGGAATTGTTCTATACCAAGAGCGGAAGAACTGTTTTTGTAGATAAATAATAGATTCAACAGCAGTGGACGCTGATGTCTACAAGCACATGAAGGACTTTAGGTTTAATTAGAGCTGTTTACATGTCATTAAACAGCTTAAATCTCTATAAAAGGTGCAACATGTATAATCAGATTATCCACTAAAACAGTGCTGGTGAATTCTTTAATCTTTGGGTAAAAACACTGGGGGGCAGGGCACCATTGTGCCTGCAGCTGGAGATCTGTCCCACCGCCCTGGGTAGGGCTGGGAGCTCAAGAAACAGGTGGGTGGCCGGCACTGCCTGTGCCCTGGTCCCATTGCCCCTTCCATCATGATGGACAGTCATGGCAGCCAATGGTGGACAACCATGGTGGTTCCTAAACCCCAGTGGGTATGGTGAGGAAGAACAGATGTGCTAGCCGACGGTGTCCCATGTTGGCCCACATGGGCAGCCCTTAGTCTGGGCTGTGTCTGAGGATGCAGTCTGGGCTAGCCACCTACCCACCCTGGGGCAGTCCCAGGCTAACATCTGGCAGAGCCAGAAAAGATGTGCTGGTGGATCCCAGGGCACAGCAGGCTAAAGAGGGCCACCATCATGTCTGGTTTTTACCCCTTTGTTCTGTTACACATTGTGACTAAGGCTGTGCAGCGCTTTCTGCTGGGTTATCCTGGATCGCTTGATGCAAAATAAAATATGACAGCAGGGAAATGAAGTGTTAGGTCTGGCTAAATGAAATATTTAAGCGCATAAAGGCTCTTGCGTATGAGCATGCAGCATTCTGTAAGCAACGTGCTATTTGTGTGAAACAGCAAAAATAAGATTCTTGCTAGTTATGATTCTGTGACATGTAGCTGGCAAGGTAAATTGTAAGCTTGTCCTATGAGGGCAAGGGGGAAAGCTTTTTGGAGGAATCCCAGAGCAAAAAAATACAGTTAGGAAGTCCAGTTCATCAATAATTAACCTCCTCCCCAAATCTCTTCCTTTCTTCCTTAACATTTCTGGAATATTTCCAATACATGTAACATTGTTACATAAAACATAACCTTGAAACAGAAATCCAGCTTCTATTTTTTTATATTTTTCACCAACACACTCCTAATCCTATCATAGTCATAGCACTGTTTGATTTTGGTATAGGACTGAGGAGACAGGAGCCACATTCAAGGTGTTGTTGCTTACCTATAAAGCGCTATACAGCCTAGGTCCTACATAGCTGCAGGACTGCCTCACTCCCTGGGCTCTGTATTGACTCCTGCGGTCATCCAGGAGCATCTGTCTTGATGTCCCCCAGGTATCTCGGGGGGCTACTATGGAGAAGGCGTTCTCGGTGGCCGCACTACGGCTGTGGAACTCCCAAGAGAGGCCCAGATGGTACCTCTCCTCTTTTCTATGTCAATGTAAGACCTGACTGTTCTGCCAGGCTTTTGATGAGGGAGATGGGTTGGAGGGGTTAAGACTTAGGGAGGGAAGGGTCTTTGGTTTTTATACCTCACTATTTTGGGTATTTTTTGTATTTATTTGTAATAATTTATTTTAATATTTTTATTTTATTTTATATGTTTTAATTATATAGTTTGTTAGCCACTCTGAGCTGCTTTGAGCAGGATGGAGTGGGATAAAGATAGATAGATAGATAGATAGATAGATAGATAGATAGATAGATAGATAGATAGATAGATAGATAATGGCAAGGCTCTCAGTGTTCCCTGGCCTTGTTCTTTCATGCTGAATCTGCACGCTTGCCCAGATAGCTGCTTTATTCACTGCAATCTAGAGAGAGAGGGTAGTTCCCATGTTTGTCCCAGATTTAAGAGATGGCGACAAAGGGTACTTTCAGACATGACNAAAAGGCAAAGAGTTTGATAACTTCTGTCCTAGACTTTAGTAGAATTTAGCCAGTGTAGCCTAATGGACAAGGTGTGGATGTGGGAGACAAATCAATTGGACTTGGGAGACAAGGATTCATTTCCCATCTTAGCCAGGAACTTTCTGGATGGTTTTGGGCCAAATCACTAAGACTCAGTTCCCTGTCTGTAAAATAAGAATAATAATGACCACCACAGCAGAGCTGCTGTGAGTGCGAACTAGATAAGGATTGTAAAGTTCTGCCCAGAGCCTCTGGGATAGAGTGGGTTATACATTTAAATAAATAACTCATCAGTCTGTAGGCTAGGTAAAAGTTGAGTTGTCATGATTAGCAGTACGTGCAGTCTTTCTCTTTATTTATGGATTGAATTAACAATGCTTGTGATAGCCATTCATCAAAGACAGTGTAAAATTAATTTGAGCCAATCTAGTTTCTCAAAACAGTTTGTGTCATGTACAATACTGTAAAAGAAAAAGCAACATAGTCTTCTGATTTGTACAATAATTTTTTTTTAATGGAATGTAATTATGTAAAAATCCAAGCGTAGCTAAACAAAGAACTTCAGTGTTTAATTATGAAGTTCTTTCTGTGTATAGTGCTACTACTTAATTCACAATGGAAAAATAGTTTTGCTGCCTCAGTAGAGAAATGAATTTTCTATGCCTACATTTCTTTCTGGTTGAACTTTACACAGGCAAAAATTAACCTTTCCTCTGGATGGCATGGAATTGTTCTATACCAAGAGCGGAAGAACTGTTTTTGTAGATAAATAATAGATTCAACAGCAGTGGACGCTGATGTCTACAAGCACATGAAGGACTTTAGGTTTAATTAGAGCTGTTTACATGTCATTAAACAGCTTAAATCTCTATAAAAGGTGCAACATGTATAATCAGATTATCCACTAAAACAGTGCTGGTGAATTCTTTAATCTTTGGGTAAAAACACTGGGGGGCAGGGCACCATTGTGCCTGCAGCTGGAGATCTGTCCCACCGCCCTGGGTAGGGCTGGGAGCTCAAGAAACAGGTGGGTGGCCGGCACTGCCTGTGCCCTGGTCCCATTGCCCCTTCCATCATGATGGACAGTCATGGCAGCCAATGGTGGACAACCATGGTGGTTCCTAAACCCCAGTGGGTATGGTGAGGAAGAACAGATGTGCTAGCCGACGGTGTCCCATGTTGGCCCACATGGGCAGCCCTTAGTCTGGGCTGTGTCTGAGGATGCAGTCTGGGCTAGCCACCTACCCACCCTGGGGCAGTCCCAGGCTAACATCTGGCAGAGCCAGAAAAGATGTGCTGGTGGATCCCAGGGCACAGCAGGCTAAAGAGGGCCACCATCATGTCTGGTTTTTACCCCTTTGTTCTGTTACACATTGTGACTAAGGCTGTGCAGCGCTTTCTGCTGGGTTATCCTGGATCGCTTGATGCAAAATAAAATATGACAGCAGGGAAATGAAGTGTTAGGTCTGGCTAAATGAAATATTTAAGCGCATAAAGGCTCTTGCGTATGAGCATGCAGCATTCTGTAAGCAACGTGCTATTTGTGTGAAACAGCAAAAATAAGATTCTTGCTAGTTATGATTCTGTGACATGTAGCTGGCAAGGTAAATTGTAAGCTTGTCCTATGAGGGCAAGGGGGAAAGCTTTTTGGAGGAATCCCAGAGCAAAAAAATACAGTTAGGAAGTCCAGTTCATCAATAATTAACCTCCTCCCCAAATCTCTTCCTTTCTTCCTTAACATTCCTGGAATATTTCCAATACATGTAACATTGTTACATAAAACATAACCTTGAAACAGAAATCCAGCTTCTATTTTTTTATATTTTTCACCAACACACTCCTAATCCTATCATAGTCATAGCACTGTTTGATTTTGGTATAGGACTGAGGAGACAGGAGCCACATTCAAGGTGTTGTTGCTTACCTATAAAGCCCTATACAGCCTAGGTCCTACATAGCTGCAGGACTGCCTCACTCCCATGGCTCTGTATTGACTCCTGCGGTCATCCAGGAGCATCTGTCTTGATGTCCCCCAGGTATCTCGGGGGGCTACTATGGAGAAGGTGTTCTCGGTGGTCGCACCGCGGCTGTGGAACTCCCAAGAGAGGCCCAGATGGTACCTCTCCTCTTTTCTATGTCAATGTAAGACCTGGCTGTTCTGCCAGGCTTTTGATGAGGGAGATGGGTTGGAGGGGTTAAGACTTAGGGAGGGAAGGGTCTTTGGTTTTTATACCTCACTATTTTGGGTATTTTTTGTATTTATTTGTAATAATTTATTTTAATATTTTTATTTTATTTTATATGTTTTAATTATATAGTTTGTTAGCCACTCTGAGCTGCTTTGAGCAGGATGGAGTGGGATAAAGATAGATAGATAGATAGATAGATAGATAGATAGATAGATAGATAGATAGATAGATAGATAGATAATGGCAAGGCTCTCAGTGTTCCCTGGCCTTGTTCTTTCATGCTGAATCTGCACGCTTGCCCAGATAGCTGCTTTATTCACTGCAATCTAGAGAGAGAGGGTAGTTCCCATGTTTGTCCCAGATTTAAGAGATGGCGACAAAGGGTACTTTCAGACATGAC
>QEPC01000061.1:144941-164021 GCA_003113815.1 Sphenodon punctatus
CACAAGGTTTCAGTTTAAGGTTTAAGTTTCATTTCAGTACAAAACTGAAATGAAACTTAAAGCAATCTAATAATCCTACTCAACGCCTGCTGTTCAGGAACAGTGACTAGCTCAGAAGGTGTTGGGAAGGGGGGAAGGCAGATAGTTTCATTTCTTGCAAGCCTCTCCACCCCTGGTGCCTGGAAGTCTGCTCCTCAGCTGACTACCCCTCCCTGTCATGTTTGACCTTCCAGTGACCCTTTTATTGCCACCCGAACTCACCCAAACGCGATCCGAACTGACCGAACTGTTTGGTCATTTCGATGTTCGGAATTGAGCTTGGTTCGGTCAGTTCGGGTTCGGATTAGGGTTCGGGTTCAGTTGTACGAACAGGCTGAGTTTGGGCCAAACTCTGAACTTCTGAACCACGTTTGCCCATCCCTATCCTTTCCCGCCCCAGAACAAATCCTGCACAAGCTCCTAGTCTTTACTTATAAAGCTCTTCACAACTGTGCTCCCCCCTACCTCTCTGCGCTAGTTTCCCTCCGTACTCCAGTCCATGAACTCCGCTCCTCCTCTGTCACCTCTGTCACCCCCCCATGCCTATCCTGCTCCCCTAACTGCCTTTGTCCCTTCTCCCTAGCTGCCCTCCATGCCTGGAACTCCCTCCCTGCCCACATCTTCCTTGCCTCCTCCCTTTGTACCTTCAAATACCTCCTCAAGACCCACCTCTTCCGCTCTGCCCTCCATGACTTCTTTCTCCCCTCACCTAACTCCTGCTGATATCCACCATCCAGTACAATCTGTTACCTAAGGTCTGTTTACTCATATCCTCACCACATGGACCAACCAGTCATCATTCTTGATGTAACTAAACCAAGTGCATGCATCTGGGACCTCACATCCTCATGAATGTTACACTCCTTGTCTCTTCCTCTGTTCCCCTTCCTTCATCTCCTCTCCCTCCCCATCTCTCAGATTGTAAGCCCTAGGGGAGGGACCATGTCTATTCAATTACTTTGTAAAGCACCAGGTACATTGCTTGTGCTATATAAATCCTTGCTAATAATAATAATAATAATAATAATAATAATAATAATAATAATAATAAATAACATCCCTGAGCATTGCCAGCAAAGTGGGCCCACCAAATCCGGTGCACTGGTCCAAGGCAGAGCTGCAGTCCATCTGCTCAGTGGATGACTGCTGCCATGCCACTCTCAACTGGGGGTTGCCCCAGGCAACACCATAGATTTTCAGGCAGAAACCTAGAACATCAGGTCCACAACTCTATGGTGTGAGGAAGGGGGGCCCAGCACAGACTGTGGGCTGTGGCAGCCACCAGGTCTGTTTAAACCCAACCCTGGTGGGGCTGCAAGTAGGAAGATGTGGGAGGGAGGGGGCACTCCCAGAGCAGGTCCAGGGCTAACCAGCCCCATGTCTGTCTGAAAACACCCTTTATCTCATCTCTTAGTAGACCCCAGACAGACAAGGCTCAAAATGGGGTGGCAGCCTTGCACTGTTATATTTAACCAATCAAAATATATTCTGGTGTATTTTTCTATGCAGGTATGTTATTGTGCAAACCAGGGACTTTACCAGAAATCTTGAAGGATCCTTCTTATAGTGTTGTCAACCCCACCATCTCATAAATCAAGAGACAAACTCTTAAAAATCAAGACATTTGGTATATAAATCATGAGTTGCTATTTTTAAACCGACCAACGAATAACTCAGCAGCAGCAGCATGAGAACTGGCAGCACTGGGAGCTGCTCTGCCGGCTCTCCCTCCTTCTCCTCCTTCCTCGCTTCCAGTTCTCCCAGTGCCCAGTAGGGGTGTAGAAACACCCCAACAAAGCTACTGATCAGGCAAGGTGGTGCAGGATTTAGGGCTCTGGGGAAAGATTGGGGGTTGAAGCCCAGGCCTAGAAATGCCCCTGGTTCTGGGGGCAGGCTCATTCACTGCACTGCCACTGCTGCTGAGTCTTTAGGAGCTGGGGGGGGGGGAGCTGCTGGGTTCTCTCCTGGGCTGCACTTCCTGATGCCTGTGTCCTGTCAAGCCTCCTGATTAGGACTGAAATGAGAATTAAAAAATTCTCCTGAGAAATTCTTGCATGGTTGAACACTGGGACCAAGATCTCACCAAAATCTCAGTCCCAGTGTGAGACCTTGCGAGATTTCTCACAAAATTATATATATATTTTAAAGTATTGGGCAATTTCAGGCTGACCCAGGACACTGGCTGATTTACCTTATTTACTTCACCCCCAGGCTTCTGGTCTCTGGTCTGGTGGCTGCTTGCGGCTCCCTGCCTCCCTCTGCATTCTGCAGAGAGATGAGCTTTCCCTGCCTCCCTGACCATGCTGCACTCTGCAGAGCTAAGCTGGGACCTGAGGGTAAATTATCTGAGTGGGGAGGGGAGCATGGAAGCCTCTTTCCAGTTTTGTACAACACTCTAATTGGTCCCAGTCTGCGTGTTGCCCTGCTCTTGGTCGTCCCTGGAAACAAGGACTGATTAGAGTGTTGCACACAGCTGGGAAGAGGCTTCCCTGTTTCCCACCCCCACTCAGATAATTTACTGTTGGGTCCCAGCTAAGTTCTGCAGAAGGCAGCATGGTTGGGGATGTAGAGAGCAAGTTCACCTCTCTGCAGAATGCAAAGGGAGGCAGGGAGCAGCAAGCATCCACTGAACCAGAGGTCAACAGCCCTGCAGTAATCAGCCCTACTCTCGATTTTGTGAGATTAGTGACAGTAATAGTGAGATTACAAGTGAGGCTTAGAAATCACATCTCTCGGGATAAATTCACAAGAGTTGGCAACACTGTTCTTGCATCTCTTTTACTCTAAGTATGTCAATTTATATCAGGCTTATTGCCTCCAAATTTAGCTTACTTTCCTAAACCATTGTATATAGTAGGCTGATGACAATTTAAAGCAGTAGTGTAGCAAGGCATTGGTGGACCTGGGCTCACGTCCCAGTTTTGGACCCTCCATAATAGCAAGGGGTAGAGTTACTAGGTGGGGGGGGGGGGCAGAGCAGAGGGTGGCTTCTACAGAGTAGGGGATGAGGCTTACTTTAGTGGGCTGCACTTTAGGCTGCCACCACTCTAGAGCGGTCCCAATCAGGAGCACCACTGCAACCTGCCTTGCATGGAGGTGGAGTGGTATGCCCTTCTTGGCAAGCTTCCTGAGAAGCTCTAGACAATTTTCAGAGTGGTTGGGGGCAGTAGACTGGTGGACCTGCTCTCTCCTTGCCCATTATGAAAATTTCCCAGAGGTTCTCAGGCTCCTTGGAAAGGGCCTTCCTCAGAGCCCAAGGTCAACAGAGACCTCTCACTCCATTTTAGCTATGCCCCCGATTTAAAGGTTGTGACAATTAAAGAACAGTCTCAATCCAGCACTGTCCCTTGTCCCAGAGGAATAGCTAGATTGGATCAGGCCCATGTGCAGAAGATGGAATGGTGCCCCCTCAGCCCTCCACTCATTAGCAGGGGGATGCACCTGTACAAGAAGTAGGGCTGAAATGTCGTACCGCTGTGGCAGCATTTACCGACAGAAAGTGCTTTTCCGCAGCAAGCAGCACAGTTAGGAAGGGAGCGATTTTCACCCCTTGCACTTGTGGCTTTCCACGGTTGCTGCCACGATATTTTTGCCACTGTAGATTTCACGCAGAAGCGGCAAGTTTGCCACAGTTTCCCCTTTCCCTTAAGTGCGGCAACTTTGTGATTCTCGCAGCATTGCAGCCAGGGGTGTAGCCACCATGGCGCGGGGGAAGTTGCTGCCTTGTAAACAAAGTTCTTGTTTGAGGGGCTCCTTCTATTCTCATTTGCACACCCTCCTCTTACTGGCATATACCAAGCTCACTAGCTTAAAAAAAAAACACGTTACGTTCACATGCCCCCACCCTATATAAGGTACCTAAACCCAACACAGTTCCTTCCAATCCTAAGCAATTAGAAAGAAAATTCCATGCAGGTTTGGAAGGGTGGGTGCTTTGAGAATGTTTGGAGCCATCATGAAGAACCTGGTTTGCAAACCAGCAACCTTCTGTTCTCCTTCGAGTGGCTCCTCTCATTCTCATAAATTGGAGAGTACCAAGCCTAGAAAGAGGCAGTGGGGGAGTTTTCTAACAAAATGACACTCCATGCAGGTTGGATCTACAGCCTGGAAGGGGGGCAGCAGGCAGGTGGAAGCCTGCTCTGTGGGGTCCATTCATCTGGGGGAGGGTTGGTTGCTCAGTGCTGTCTCTGTTAGAACGATGGACAGATCCTCCCTCTTCCCTTTGTGATCGCCCCATAGAGAGAAATGGGGGTGCAGAGCAGCTACAATGAGGCAGAGAGCCATCCCAGCAAAGGGGAAGAATTTGTCCTTGGCACGCCAACGCACAAGAGAATTCACAGAAGAGCAGGGACTTCCCCCGTCCCCATCCCCTGGATCAGCATCAGGACCCAGGCGCTCCTCGTAGAAGAAGTTTGTTTACAAGGCAGCAACATTCTCTGTGAAGGAGGGGACGGGAGGGGACTCTTCTGTAGCAGCGCTGCGGGGCTACAACTGAGCTGTTTAAAAAGGCGGTGCTGGTGGTGAAGAGAGACTCCTCCAGAACTCGGGAGCAGGGCTCCCGGCTCAAACAGATGCCACATATGACTGGGGATGGCCCTGATCGCTGGCAGCCCCTTTCCAAGGCAGGGCATGGGTGCAAATGCATCCCCCGCCCCGTGCCATGGTGGCTACGCCCCTGCAGCGGACTCTGAAGCAGGTAGTCAGAGTCACCCTAAGTTCATTCATTCAATGATCTATTATTCAGCATCATGGTGCATCAGGGACTCGTGCTCAGTGGCAGAAGGCAGCATAAAACTGCTTGTGTTCACAAACTGTAGACATGCCGCATCTACAGATGCTGGAAGCAGGTAATGCGGAATTGCGGAAATATCGAGGGGAAGTTGGCAGCAAGACACTTTAAGTGCCGAGTTCTTGGAATTGAATGGCGGCGCAGTAACAGCTGCTGCCGCTTCAGCCCTAACCAGAAGCCTGTGTCCCACAGGTTTAGTGGGCTGTGGTTCAGTTGCAGTGTTTGTTGCTTCTATTGCCACATCCTTTCTGTGGGTAATTTCAGACGTTATGTGCTCCCGGGTCACTACAGTGGGTTCCCAATGGTGGCGAGCCAGCCAACCCCCTTCCCCCCGTGTTCCAGGACAGCCCCAAACAGATGTGATGGGAGCGGGACCATGGCCCAGGGCAGCGCAACAGAAGTGATGCTGATTCCGGGCCATGGTCAGAACACCCAGAAGACACCAAGGCGGGAGACAGACATGGCTGACAGAGGGCAAAGGAAGCCAAAAGCACCTAAAGGAAACACCCACACAAGGGAAATGGGAAGGGAGGGGGAGGAGGGAGATGAGTGGCTGGGGCGGCTCACAAAACAGGCACAGGGAAACCGAGGACACAGTGGAACACAAAACACAAACACATGTCCGGGCGCAAACACACCCGAACGGGAAAGAAAGGAAGGGGGGAGCACACCAGAATGGCCAACTCACACAGCACAATGGACAAGGGGGGCGCGTGAGACCCAGGGCAAGGAAGTGGAAGGGACCGGTCCGGGAACAGACCAGAACATGGGCAACGGCACCCAGAATCCCACCAACAGCACAGTCAGCAAGAGCCACCCAACAGCAACACAGGCAGCCCAAGGCACAGGGGTCCCCACAGGGACAGAGCAATGTCACAGGGGGAGGGCAAACAAGTAGGGAATGGCACTGGAGTGGTCCAAGACAGGTCCAGGAGGCAGGCAGGGACCCCCCGCTCCAGAGCAAATGCACTGACAGGGATGGAGGTGAACTGGATGCACTGCACAGGTGCCCCCTCCCCCCGAGGACACTGGGAGGTGCAGTCTGGGGGGCCCAGACCCGCACAGTCATAGAGGCACCCAGGGAGCGGGTTTGTGTGTGTGTCCAGGCCATGGGCACAGGTGAGCGGGCGGCCAGACAAGGGATGACAACACCACCCGGAGAGCCGGTAGCTGGCACGGAGAGCAGGACACTGCCACAGCAGGGACCGGACACGGAGGGAAACACCACAGGCAGTGAAGGGGATGACCTAGGAGGGGGCACAGAGACACAGGCAAGGGCAACAGAACCCATGAAACCAGTTTGAACAGCAGCGAGCCTGGTACAGCATAGAGTGAGTGGAAAGTGACCCATGGTGGCAGGGAGGAGGTGGGAGCACACGGCGTGGCCAGCATCCAGGGCACCAAAGGAACAGAGGGCCTCACAGCCAGCTGCAGGGGGTAATGAAGGGGCCCAGGGTGGGGTGGCCCACGAGATGCACATAGTGGAGCCACTGAAGCATGCCCTGACAGTAGCCCAGCGCAGACATGTGGTGAGCGATGAGGTAGTAGGCCTCAAATGGATCCTGCACAGCGAGCCCCACCTGAACATCATCACGGGATCACACACCAGCCAGCACCACCAGCTCTACTCCGGTGGGCTCCGACAAGCCATAGTAAGCAGCAGGGGGCCATGGAAGGTGCCCAAGCTCCAACAGGTGGTGATACGCCGCCCCATGCAAGCTCTGGTACCCACAATCCCCGTGGACAAAGCCAAAGAAGGAAACAGCCAGGGAAAGGCCCCCCTCTGCCAGACAGGCCATGAAGGTGGCCATGCTGCACACAAAGCGGGCTGACATGGTCTCCGCCGTGGACCACCCCACATGTGAGCACCTCATCTCTGGAATGCACTCATCGGGAAAGGGACGGAGGCCCAGTACCTCCACATGCAGCTGGCACTCGCGAGCGCTGGCCTCATAGCCAAAGTAGAGAAGGTCGGAGCTCAGACTCGCATAGGCACCAGAGAGGGTGTCTGGGAAGCACAGGAGCAGTTGCACAGCCTGGGAATGCCACAGGTCACACAGGGCCATGGTCTCATGAAAGGTCCAGCTATGGGGGGTGCCAGGCATCGTGGGAATCCCTGGGGAAGCACTGCCGGCCATGGTTCAGCAAGAAGTGGGTATGAACATCAGGGAAAGAGGGACCCCACAGTCCCAGGTGGGATGGGGAGGGAAGCAGGGGAGCTCCAAGAACACACAATAATCCCACAGGCCGCAACATGGGATGGCTAACGAGCAAGGCGTGGGGTGTAGACCCTACACAGCTGCAGGAACCAAGTGCACAGACAGTACAGCCAACACTGATAGCAGGGCGGTGATGACAACAGACAAATAACACTGATAGCAGGGAGGTGGTGACAACAGGCAAGCAGCTGCGAACTGCACGCCCAGGTGCATGTAGGACCAGGGCACAAGTGGGGTGGCCCACAGGTGCACTCGGGGGGGCGCACCCAACAGCCGCGCACCAGCCGCCTAGCCACCACCAGGTGAGGGGGTGAGCACAGATGCTCAGGGGCACTCACCACAGGTGCAAGGGTGAGGCAAGGAGCCGGGGTGAAACTGGCCCTTGGGCAATAGAGGTGTGTGCCGGACCGCACCATGGACACAGTCCACCATGGATGCGAGATGGAGGGGCGCATGTGGGATGGACCTGGCCATCTGCGTGGAGTGCTTCTGGGCACATGCAGACCTCATGTGCATCTCCACAGAGGCAATCCACCTGGCTGCCCGCATACGGGTGTGCATGTCCAGGAGTGCTGTGGCCTCCCGGTGCAACCATCATGGGCGCAGGCACTCCCTGGCCAGGCTCAGGGCCCTGTGGATGTCTGGGACATACCACCGGGCCCTCCGCCGTACCCATGAGCTGCCAGCAGCGCTCCATGAGGTTGCCGGCTGACAACACTGGGGGAGGGAGGCCATGGGATGCACAGCAATGCTCGCTATGCCCATTAAACAGCGGATCTGGGCCACTGAGTGGGCACAGGGGTGGTGAGTTGGGGCCCTGTCCCATTGGGATGAAGCCACCTGGAATGCGCACTTCAGGATGGACAGGCATTGCCTCCTGCGACTTGCAGAGCTGTTGACGCCCTGGCTGGAGCGGCAACACCCCCCCATGCAGGCCCCCATTCCCATGGTCCAGCTCATGGCCATAGTAGTCTGGGCCCTGGCAACACTTAATTCCTGCTGGTCCATGTCACAGCACTTTGGTGTTGGGGTGAGCACCATCACCAGTATCCTGAGAGACTTCTGCGAGGTCATGGAGGGCATGCTCCTGGACAGCGTGATCCAGTTCATGGACCAGGCGGCCATGATGGCTGGCTTCATGCCTGGTGGCTTCCCCATCTGCCTGGGCATTGTGGATGGCACCCACATAGAGATCCTCTGCCCCTCCAATGGGGAAGCCATGGAATATATCAACTGGCATGGGTACCATTCCCTGCAGCTCCAGACGCTAGTGGCCCACCGGGGCCAGTTCATCGACATCTACACCGGCCACTCCAGCTGCAGCCACGATGCCAGGATCATTACCATATCACCCCTCTATGCCCGGATGTACCAGGGGGACTTTGCCAAAATGGGGATGTCCAGGATCGAGGGGGTGCTGATGCCCCCCTGCATCCTGGGGGACCCGGCCTATCCCCTCCTCCAATGGCTCATGAAGGTATACCCAGTCACCTAGAACCATGTGGAGGTGCTCTGCAACACCCACCTATATGCCTCCAGGACCCTGGTTGAGAGAGCCTTCGGTGCCCTCAAGCAGCGCTGGAGGTGCCTAGCAGGCCGACTGGACTACATGGTAGAGACCTAGGCTCTTGTGATTGGTGCCTGCTGTGTGCTGCACAACATGTACAAGACTGATGGGGACACCCTCGAGTTCCCCGTGCCCTGGCACCCACCCGGACCCGTGCCGCTCTACGTGAACGCCGATAACCCTAGGGAGTACTGCTACACCAAGCTGATCCGAGCTGCCCTGGCGAGATGGATTGCCAGAGATGCTGCTGCCTGAGGGCTCTGCTCCCCCCTCGGTGGCCACCACCTGTACCTGGTCCATGCCTGCAGGTATCCCACTGCCCCCAACCACTGTAAAGAGACACTCAATAAAGATTGAGGTTGGTTCCACCTGTGCGTTTATTGTGCTGAGTGTGGCCACGTGCCCTCTCTTACCTCCCCCTTCCCCCTGACCATGGAACTTCCTGGGCCATCCCCTCGGCCACCCTATGGGTGGCATGGAGCTATGGGAGCTCCCCTCACCTCCACTGTCTGTGTCCCTGACCATGTTTTGGGAGGCCTCTGTGTCCAGAATGGGTGGTCAGGTTAGGGTGGGGGGTGGCTCCAGTGCCAGAGGGGGCCCCCTGGGTGGTTACTGTCTCCAGAGGCCTGGTGGGACCAGGAGGTGGATGCATGGGTCCTGTGGGCGTGCCAGTGGCTGGGGCGGTGGAGGGAGAGGTGGGGGCACTGTGGGGCCCAGCACCGGCGCAGAGCCCAGCAGGATGCCTGGCGGAGAGGCTGTCATCACATATGCGCTCATGGTCCCCGCATGTAGCAACAGTGACATGCCTATGTTGTGGGACTGGTCCATCTTGCGCGAGTGCTCCACCACCATCCGGTCTATGGCCTGCGTTAGCTGCCTGAATGCCTCCACCTGCCTGTTTTGCTCCCGGCGCTCCTGCCTCCATTCCAGGTGCACCTCTGCCTGCAGCCTCCAGTCTCTGGCTTCCGCCTGCTGCAGGGCCCTCTCCGTGGCTGCCTCTATGCAGTCGATGACCGCTATCATCCGCTTCCCCTGCTCGGTGGTGGTCTGGATGATCTCCTCCACCTGCTCCTCCTTCTGACGCCATACCCGTGCCCTGTGCTCCTGCATCTGCTGTGCCGGGGGCATGGATTCGGCTGGAGGGGTCGCTGCTGGTTGCCCTGTTGGGGTGCACAATGGGGTCCATTAGTCCGGCCCTGTCACCTGCCACCCATCCTGTTGCGGTGCTGCGGGTGGTGGGCTGCCCCCAGTGAGTGGGCAGCTGCTGCCCTCCCCCCAGCAGCCCCCTGTGCCCCGGCCATCCCTCCCTCACACCCTCCACCCCAGTGTACCCCATGTTCCCCCCGTGCCCCCTCCCACTGTGGAGCCTCACCTTGTTCCTCTGGCTGCTTCTGCAGCTGCTCCCCACCGTCCCCCTCACCTGAAGGTCCCGTGTGCTGGGGCGCACTGTGACCTGGTGTAAATGGTCTGAGGTGGGTTGCATTACCCTTGCATGGGCCCGGTCTCCGTCCCATCACCCCCCATCCTCACACGCTGGCACCGGTGGCTGGCCTGCTGTGTCTGTCCCCCCTGTTCTGTTCCCTGGCAGGTCCTGGTGCCCCTTGACCCCCTTTCCATGGTCCGGGGTTCCTGGGAGCCACAGGGATGGGCCCGCACTCTCTGGGGCCTTCACCCTCTGGGGCCCCCACCCACCCATAGACCCATCCCCTATGGTCCGTTCCCCCTCCCACCCGCTTGCCTACCCTCAATGTCAGTCTCTGAGCCCTATGAGGCCAGCCCGTCTGTGTGGTTGTGTTCCCCCTTCATCCACTGACTGAGGGTGACTACTGTGCTGGCCTTGGATCTTCCCAAGTTGGACTGTGGGTGTGGGCTCCCTGTGCTGGTGCACGAGGGGAGTCTGCTACTCCCCGAGGTCCCGGGGCGTTCCTCTTGGGGGGCTGGGCCCCCGGAGCTGGTGCTTTCTTGCGGTGCTGCCAGGGGTGGGGGTACTTCAGCCCATTCCCTGCCCTGGACCACAACCCTCCTCAAGGACTGTGGGGTGACTATGGAGCCCTTCATGTGTAGGATGCGGTCCAGGGCATTGTAGTAGGAGGTGGTCCGGGCTCCATGTCCTGACCACCTGTTATTGTCTTTTATCACCTTGTACCCCCTCTTGAGCTCCTTCACCTTGGGCCACTGTCTTGTGGTGGCCTGTTGTCTCCATGTCCCGCATTATCCCATTGTAGACATGGTCATTCTGCATGTTTACCGCAAGTTCCACCTGATGCTCCAGGGACCCCCAGATCCTTATAAAATCCTGGGTCTCTTTGTGTCCCCATTGCCCCCCTTGATGGTACTGCCATCTCCCATATGTGCCCTCATGCTCCTCCTGCACCTCCTCCTCCTCCGCTTGCCATCCGCCTGTCTCCTCTGAGGGCTCCAGCTCCCGGGCCCATTTCCGGGTCTGTGGGTCATAACGGGGTGTGTGTGTAGTTGCCTGGGTCCCATGGCCTTGCAGCCCACCTCCCTTCCCCCTCCCACCAGGCAGCCCCCCTCGTGCCCCTGTGCCACTGTGCAGCCTCCCCTCGCTCTCTTTACCAGTGTGCAGCCTCCCCTCGCTCTCTTTACCAGTTTCTGGAGTGCCTCTGTCCCCTGGCCAGTTGTCCCCTCTGGGGCGGCTTGCCCTGACTGCTGCTCCTCCACTACCGCCTCCATCTCCAGCACCACCACCTCCTCCTCCTCCCTTCCTCGCTTGCCCTCTGCTCTCCTCGCCCTTCCACCTTGCTCCATCCCACCACGTTCTCCTGGTGGTGTGTGCACTTTAAATCTTCCTCCATGGTCTGTGTGTTGCTCATTGCCTGGCAGCGATGCTGCGTGCTTTCGCTCCGGCTGGGGATCCTTTTGTTTGCTTCTGGCTGGTGGTTTCCGTTCAGTCATTACTTTTTGCGGTTTCCTGGTGGGTATTGCTTTGACCACCCTTCCGGAGATGGTCCGGTCCTGACTTCTGGAAGGGTGGTTGGCTTTTTCCCCTCCTGGTGATTGTCTGTGGTGAACATCTGGTGAACGCCGATCAGACGTTCAGGGTTCTTTGGCCCCACCGCAGGATTGAGTGTGGTTCACTGTGGTTGACTGTGATCTCGTAACATCTGAAATTAACCTGTGGGTTAACATAGGGTGATTTCAGACGTGATGTGCCTCCCTTGCGCAGTCACCTTTTCATCCCCCTCTGGAATATGGCTGGCCGGTCAACAGATGTGCCGACAGGATTCCGGAGCGGGATTGGGGAGCAGGCGGGACTGCACGGTGCAACCTGCCGCTGCACAGGCCCGCCCCCCACACTCCCCCGGCCGTCTGCCCTCTGGGAGATGGGCGGGCGCAGTGGCCAAATCCAGCCGCTGTTCCCGCCCACCCCCCGGGGTCTTGGCCATGGCCTGGAATCAGCAGCGGCCAGTACCGTCCACCGATTCCAGGCCATAGGACCATAACAGACGTTATAATACCATGGTCAATGACGGTGAACCCCATCGTGGCGGCTGTGCTACCGTAACGTCTTTTGGGCCCAAAAGAGATTCCCACCTGGTGTTCACCCCAGTGGGACTCTCTTTGACAATGCTTTCGGAGCTCCAGTCGGCCGAGGGCCGAAAGCGTAGTCAAAGCAATTCCCGCCGGGGGTGAACATCTGGCGGGTATCTCTTCTGGACCCAACAGACATCACGGTACCGCGCCCACCATGGGGGGTTCACCGTGGTATTGTAACTTCTGAAATTACCCATAGATGATGAAATGCTGGTTTCAAGCTGCATTTTGGAGATCTTCACAAGCACTCATATGCAAAGAAAAGAACTAGAAATAACCCCACCATAACTCCATTAGCAAGCCTGCCTGCCTGCTATATAAATCAGGAAGAGAAAATGCTTTGCAGTTGCTCTACATAGTACCTTTCATCACCAGATTTTGGAATATTCTGCAACAAACAGCTAGGCCTTGCAACACCCTAACAATCAGAAAACATTTGTATGTGCAGAAGGGTATGTGCAGAGTCTCCAAAAATTGAAGTGACTTGCTCAAGGTCATGCATTGTTTGAACTCTTAGACAATCTGTCCTCAGATTGCTTTGATGTTAATAGTGTCGATACTTTTAAAGGTGCATCCTTCCCATGGTCATTCAGTATATATAAACACATTTCCTCTTGCATAACATTTTTGACTCAATGTATTACAACAAAAAGACAGTGAGTTTTGAAGTAAAGGAATACATTTTGTTCTTTAGAGATTTTCCCCATTCTTATGTGTTTTCCTGTTGTTCTGCAATATACAGCAACTAAGCTTTCATTTAAAATTTATTTCTTTTGATTTCTAAATTTATCTCAGTTATTCTCTGGACTTCTTCCTGTGAACTGTACCTTTGGGTTAATAGGCAATTTCCTGTGCTGCCCATGGGACTTAAGAGAAACCCACTATTTATTTATTTATGTAAATTTCTACCCTACCTTTCCCCTAAAGCTCAGGGTGGGATGCATCATTAAAAACACATTTCTGAAAAGCAGCTAGCTAATATCTTGTGTTAATGATGCAACATATTGTAGAGCTTATAATTAGGACTGGGCAAAATATTCATTACCAGCTTGTGAAATTTGCTTACTTTTTCTACTTTATTAAATTTTTAGACAGTATTTTTCCTCAAAATACTAGTCACTAAATGTGCTTTCTCTGTACTGTTGGAGGGGAAATTTCACAAACGGTCAATGTTCTCTTGCATTAAATGTTAATATTTCTGAAAATTGTAAATTTAAAAAAATATTTTTTCAAAGGTTTTAATCAAAAGTGTATGAAAATTTTCAGTGTAAAAACGATTTCCTATTTTTTGGAAGAAAAAAATTCATCTAGCTGTAGTTCTGAGTTCAATTTCTGATTTTATGCTTTTTCTTGGAAGGTAACCATTCTGCAGTTCGACATCTCATGCATATCAGTAAGAATGGAAAATGAGTAGGACCTAGTAGGATAGTCAGGTCCTTTTTCTTATGATCACATTATTTTACGGTATGATCCTCCAATCATTATTCACATTTGTGCCTTTTGTATGTGATTATATTGGTGCAACTTCAAATAATGTCCTAGTCAAAATAAGCAGATAATTTTGGTTGTTTGTAGGACCTGATCTGAATTACCTCAAAGGAGCCTTCAAAGTGGACTGGAATACTTGTAGGAATACATTTTCTTGGTATTTCTGGTTCAGATAGATAAAGTCTTATCTTTTAAAATGCTTTTTCATGTTACTTTAGCATTTCACATTTTGTACTTTATTGGAGCCCAGTTCTGCAGACCCCTAAGGAAATGGTCTGTGTGGGTGGGTGGGTGTGCATTTAACAGATATTTTGACTAAAAATATTGAATTTGGTTACAGTTTGAGAACACTTTGCATGACTGACAGTTCAGGTAGCTTCTTATTTTACCAGATGTCAGGAATTTGGTAGATGAGTCCTAGGTCTGGAACTGGAGACCGCTTTTAGACGAGGTGCTTAAAAGCACCTCCAAAAGATAAACAGAGACAGAAACCTGAGAATGGGAGGGGATGTTTGACATCCCTACCCGCTACCGGAAGTGACATTGCTCCCATTGTAAGCAGCAGCCACCGAGAACAAACGTAGGTTTGAAGATATGGCATTGTAAAGCCCCAGAGGGTTTAGACCCTTCTCGGTCTAAAAGCGGTCTCAGGGGCTGCTGCTTAGAATGGGAGCAACATCACTTCCGGTAGCACATGGGAACGTCTAACACACCCACCCCCCTGTGCAGGTTTCTCTTCCTGCGTATGTTTTGGAGGTGCTTTTAAATGCCTCGTCTAAAAGCAGTCTTAATGAGGAGCCAGGAAACTAGAGCTGATGAACCGGAGCCAAGAGGTCAGAGGAGCTTGAGTTGAAGCCAGGCAAGCACTCCAACCTTGGAAATAGTTAGTCAGACATGATCTAGGAGTAAGAGGAATCAAGGCAGGAGCAGGAAGCCAGGAACCTGTAGCAGAGATTGAGTCTTGTAGACATCCAAGGTAGCTGTTGTCTCATATGCCTAATTATTTTACACTTTTCCAGAAATGTTTGGAACAGCCATGATTTGCTGATGTTTTTGTCCTCCCTTCATGCTGTGCTTCATTGAGGAGCATGCACATGTCAAATAGCATCACCAATAATTATTATGTGCTTTGTTCTGAGTGCCTTAAAAGATGGAATCTACACACACACACACACACACCAATTTTGTTATATGCACATAAATCAGCAGGGAGTATAAGTAGTCCTAAAAGCAATGTCGAATGAATTTCCATTACAGATTTTTTTGGGGGGAGGGGGTGGCGGTATATGTACACTCTTCTATGCATAATATGAATATTTCTCTCACCTTATACTAACTGTCAAAGACATACCTGGCATATCTATTAAACAAATTTCCCTTGAGAAGAACTGTACTTGCTTGGAATTTTTGGAAGGCTCTTTAGAGATAATCTATTGTGACATACAAATCCCCCCCCCCCTATCTTTTATTACACTTGTATACACTGCTCCCAGGCTAACAGCAAGACAGATCTACTGAAGTCACACTAATATCTCCTTTTCTTTCAGCACAGTACACTCTTCAGGCCTCCTTCTGTTTCTGTTACTGAAAAGTACACAATTGCTCTCATTGGCAGCAAAGAGAGTGGAATCTGGAGCCCTGTGTGTATTCTCCTATTAAAGTTAGGCTTGTTGCGTGTAGGTCATTGTACTTCCAACACCAAAATAACTGGTTCCTGGCCTGGATAAAATAACAAGCTGTCAGGTACCTATATAGTCTTCAATATCATGTTGGTAACAAGCAGTGTATCTTATAACAAATTGCAAACTGCATGGCTTTTCAAAGAACAACTGCAAAGAAGGGTGAATATGATAGTTTCCAGATTGATTGGCTGCAAATGCCCTTAGGATTAGTCCCAAACACGATCTCCAAGTACTGGTCCCTTCACCAACAGAATTTATTAACCACAGTTACCACAATACAGTCCTTGTCATGGAGAAGGGCTTTGTGTAGCTCAAAAACTTGCATAATCTCACCAACAGGAGTCAGTCCAGTAAAAAGCTCTTAATTTCAAATTAATTAATTAATTGGGCTTGTTTTGTCCCTGTCTCTCACATTTGAGACTATACTTTCTCTACACTGGGGATGGGGAAACTCCCCCCCCCCTCCTGTGGGCCACTTTGAAAATTAGTACAGGCTTTGGGGACAGTGATGCTTAAATGGTGTATTCAGGATGAGGGGGAGGAAGAAGAGGCTCCAGATCATGGATCTATGCCATAGATCTATCCCCTGCCTTTGAGAGCATGCCCTTCCCCTGAATTCACTCTTTCAGTGCATGTAGTTGGGGACTGGCTCGATGGACTAGATACAAGAACTGGGAAGAAGGCAAATAAATACAAGCCATGTGCTGCAATCCCAAACCCCTCTGCATGGGAGCCGCATGAATTCCTCATTACATAGTGTCTTCCCTATGGATTTGCACACACTTTGCATGCATGTGACACAGTATCTCCCCTATGGACCTGCACACACTTTGCGTACATGTTGCACATGATTTGGTGCGAGAAATGGAATCGGTCCTATGGGCTGGTTTTGTCCCATTGGCCAAAGATTCTCTGTCTTTGTAGCCTTTAGATCTTGTAAAGATGAGTCACAAAACAGCAAGGGAAAGCTCTAGAAAGGGAGCTGGAAGAGTTGTCAATTGATGATTGCCTGGATGTTGTGAGTCCTTGATATTGCAAGTCCTGGAAAGGGGCTTGCCTGGAAAGTCAAGGGAAAGACTAGTGTATTTGATGGTAGGATATAAGTGCAGGAAGGGAGAGCTCCATCTGAGTCAGCATCAAGGGATGTGGGAGGAAGGGTAATCCTGACAGAGACAGGATTTGGTTTCAGGTGTACACAGACAAGGCTTGTTTGGCAGAATACAGATCACAAAGTGGTTTGAATGGCTGGTGGTTTTGCTATGCCTTCCAGTTTTTGGTTTTACACAATAGTAGGGATGGGACTCGGAGGCAAATTTTGAATTAGTTTTTTTTTTATTTGATTCTCCAAGAATCTCAGTTCTTGATTCGGTTTTGGATTCAGTTTTTTTGCATTGAATTTATTTATTTTTTTGCACTGAAAAAAAGGCCAAAAAAAATCATCAGTGTAAAAACCCCAAATCGCCTGAAACCAAAGTGAGAACAAAACTTTCAGGAGAACTGAATTGGCCATTTTTGGGTTGATTCGGTTGTAATCAAATTTGAAATTCCCATCCCTATTTATTTATTTATTACAAATATTTACATCCCGCACCCTTCTGCACATTGGGAGCTTGGGGCGGCGAACAACACAACACATAATCACAATAAAGTAAAATCAATTTAAAATACTACAAATATTTTAAAATATTAAAATACCAAAACCAGAAAAGCTCTAAAAGGCAGAAAACCACTCCCCCAACCCCCCCACCCTCCCCACCTCTCTCCCCAAAGGCCCAGCGAAACAACCAGGTCTTACAATTTCTTTGGAAAGAGGGGAGGTCTGGGGATAGACGGGCCTCTGCTGGGAGGGAGTTCCACAGCCGAGGTGCAGCCACCAAGAACGGCCTCTCCATTGTCGTCACCCGGGATACCCAGGGGACTTTGAGTCGGGTGCCACTGGTTAACTGCAAGGGCCACGAAATGACCTGGGGCCTGAGGCAGTCTCACAGATAAGCAGAATGAAAGCCATTTAGGGCTTTATAGGTCATCACCAACACCTTGAATTGGGCTGGGAAGACAATAGGCAGTCAGTGCAGAGTACGTAGCACAGATGTAATGTGCTCGTGGCAGCCTAGCCTCGTTAGGAGATGAGCCGCTGCATTCTGCACCAGCTGCAGCCTCCAGACCATCCTCAGGGGTAGCCCCATGTAGAGTACGTTACAGTAGTCCAGTTCATACACTACACAATAGTATATGAAATGGGAAAGGTTTCAGGTAAATTCGGACTTGGAATTCTGGACCTTGGAAAACTTCGGAAACTTTGGAAAGTTGTTGCAAAGTTCTTGAATCCACAGCCAAAGCACTATCAAGAAAAACACTACCCAGAAAAGCAGGCGAACAAGAGTGGGACAGTTTCTCCCGAAGACAACCCCACAAAAGTGCAACTGCTTGCAGAAATTTTAAAAAACACAACAGTAGAGTACCCACAGCATGATCCGCCATCAGCAGTGAGTACACCCACTTTAATCATTATGCCAACCAAGCAGTGCACAAGAGTGAAGGCTAGCAAGGGACATTAGCTCAAGAAGAATATAACAACCGTGCAAAACAGTCTGCAACTGCATGCAGAAATCAATCCCACCAAAAACCAGCAAGCCCAGGCCTCAGCAGTCACAAAATTAAGAAACCAGACATTGACCCCCTGCCCAGGGGCACCCTCTTGGCATGACATTGATACTGTGGCACTGGTAACTTGAACAGACCAGGCAAAGGGAAATGAAGCCAGGCAGAAAGATCCCTCTGGCCTCATCTTGCCTAGTGCTAGTCAAGCAGCAGACAGAACTAGAAGCAACGTGGCACCCATCAAGTTTTATTTAAAAACTGCATGGTATGGTAAAGGTAAAGGTAAAGGTAACCCCCCCTCCCCCCCAGCATTGGCCCTATGAATCGGACAGGTCAAACCATACCATGCCATGCCAGGGCAACCCCCATCCCACACACAGCTGATTAATTACAGATCCAGCAGCACTGTAGCACACAGCCAAATTCACCAAAGAGAATGGACAAAATGGCTGCAACCACTTTATTTTGCCCTGCCAGCCATTCAGAAGCTTGCCATCTGGCTTGGCCAGACAGTCAAAACTTGCCATCTGGCTTACCACCACTCAACTGTCTCCTCCCATACCCCCCTCCTACCAAATATGGCACTAAGTTTCATTTCCAGAAGAAGGGAAGCTCAACTGTCCACACACACACCACTAATGCATGTAGTGGTTTCCGAAGTTTCCGAAGTTCTGAAACTCCAGTCCGAATTCCAAAGTCCAAATTCTGAAACTTCAGAAACAGTGCCAAAGAGCTGCCAAGTGCTTGGGATGATTATTCAGAACTTCAGTATTTGGCCCGAGTACTCAGAAGTACTATTCGGTAGAGCCCTAGTTTTAACCTTTGAAGCCCTACAGGTCCTGGATCCCTCTTTTCTGAAGGAGCACCTCATTCCCTGGGCCCTAAGTCACTAGGCATGGGCGAACAGATCGCGGTTCGTGTTCGGCCGTTCGGTTCGGCCGCGATCGGTTCGTGTGTTCGCGTTTGGCCGTTCGGTTCGGCCCCGGTCGGTTCGTGTGTTCGGGTTCGGCCGTTCGGTCGTGCCTCGCGTTCGCGTTCGCCCGTTCGGTTCGGCCGTTCGTGTTCGGCCGTTCGTGTTCGGTTGTTCGGGCAGGTCGTACGTTCGTGTTCGGCCGTTCGGTTCGTTTGCCATCGGGTTGT
>QEPC01000061.1:170543-208172 GCA_003113815.1 Sphenodon punctatus
CCACCCCTGGTGCCTGGAAGTCTGCTCCTAGCTGAGTCAAATGACTTCCCCCTCCCTGCTACATTTGGCCTTCCAGTGACCTGACAGAAGACCATGTTTTAGCCACCCAAACACAAACGAACGCGATTCGAATTGAACGAACTGTTCGGCCATTTCGTAGTTCGGCCTTCGGTTCCGTTCGGTGTGTTCGGCTATTTCGTAGTTCGGTGTTCGGTTCGGTTCGGTGTGTTCGTCATTTCGGCGTTCGGTGTTCGGTGTTCGTGTTCGTGTTCGGTTGTCCGAACAGGCCGAGTTCGGGCCGAACACCGAACTACCGAACCGCGTTCGCCCATCCCTATAAGTCACCCTCTGAGGTCTACCAACAGCACTCTCCTTGAGGTCCTGCATTGTTGGCAGATGGCTGCCATAAGGAGGGCATTCAGCGCCACTAGGGCTGAAATGGCAAGCTGTTTCCGATTGAAATAGCTCTTCCACAATGAGCAGCATGGTGTGATAGAGAAGTTCATTATGCTACTTTTGTCTGCAATCTTTTGCAATTTCCGCTGGCACTTTCTGACATGTGGTCATGGTGTGAAAGTAGTGGAACAATGTTTCTTCCGACACTTTCCGATAGTATTCCAACATTTTCTGATATTATTTCCAACACTTTCCGATAATTCAAATAATTCTGATGTCACAAAGCAAAGGGTGCGGAATTAGTGAAATGCCTGCAGACAAGTTGCGGAAAGTCTCGGGCAATTCTGAAATGGAAGAATGAAATATCAGAGCGGAAAAAGTAATTGCCACTTCAGCCCTAAGCACTGCTGCTTTCGAACTCCCTCCTGGCGGAGACCCACTTCTGTCCGGATTTGTTCACCTTCCGGCAGCTATGTAAGACCTTATTGTTTTCCAGGCATTTGGAGAAGGAGACAACTAGGGTGGGGAGCGTGTGTGGGGATGTTGGTTGGAGGGAGATGGGTTATTTTATTTACATTTTACTATAATGTTTTTATTGATGTTTTATATCTTTTTGGTACTGTGAGCTTCCCCAAACTGCTTGAGGCAGGAGGGGCAGGATATTAATAATTTTAAATAAATAAAATAAAATAAATCTCTTCCAGTAATTAGAGCTGAAACAATTTACAGCCAATGGCCCCAATCCCACAGCCAATGGCCCCCTCCACACAGGATCTTTGCGGGATCTGTGTGGATTCCACACGGCACAATGTCTCTGTTATGGACTTGCGCGTGGACCTTTCAACTGTTGAAAAGTCAACTATGGAGTTTTCAACTGTTGAAATAATTTATATTAATTTTAAAATTCAGAATGTTTATCATTATAGACTTCTTTTGTAAAGATAATAAATCCTTCCTCCATAGTAGATTTAGGGTCTGAGCAAAAAGTAATTAAAATCAGTGGGAATCATTGGTAATATATCTGAAATATTGAAACCAGCTGCCATTGAAATCACAAATTCAACAGTTGGTACCATACCTATTTTATGGATGAATGCATGTAGAATGGATTATAATTCAATATCTTGTTTTTAGACTGTTTCAGAATGAGAGGTGATAAGATCTACAAACTGTGACATTAGTGTAGCTACTATTATCAATTTCTGAATTTTACAAACATTTGATTGCATTCACCCATCATACTTGTTTTTGGTGAAGGGAGAAAAGAAAATCCTTTGGCCTGATTTCAGCTGATCCATCTGAAAATAGATAATGGCTATTTTATGCTTTCCCAGAAGGTTGCTGAAAATGTTCACTCTCTGAGCAAGTCTTATCACCACAGGACAGACAGATAACGCAGCTCAGCAAGGAAGGTAACTGTGGAGTTTAGCACACTGCTGCCGATGTTTTAAAGAAACCACAGTCAAGCAATTCTTTCTCTGGAATTCCATCTCACCCACCCTCCCTTTGGGGGTTCTGCAATCCCAGCTCCTAACAATGCTGCAACTCTAGATGACTTCCCCCAAAACAATTTAATATTTGTATTTTACCCTTTTCTTTCTTATCCAGTCTCTAGTAGAGGCTGCACATAATACTTTTTTTTCTAAATCAACCTCTGTTCTGCCTCTTCCAGCATGTACTTCATGAATTGTTTCAAAAAATAAAATTGCCAAATGGCAAATGCCAGAAAAGAAATGGCTTTGTCTATTATTCAACTTCCTCTTCATTGCAGCTGTTAATTTTTTCCCTTTAAACATGAATTGCAAACAGTTATGGGGTTGTTAAGTCCCAGAGGTTTATGGGCAAGGCCACATGAGATGTTATCCCACATTATTAGGCAACATTAGCCCATGATGCAGCTGACCATCTGCCTAGTGGATGCCAGATTTTCACCCACTTCCTCCTCGGGGTGGGTGCCTGGCTGCTATGTGATGCATCATCCAGAGAAAGCCGGTGATACATTGTGGGCTAGTATTACCTCATCTGGGCTATTGTGGGGCCACCTCCCATCTGGTCAGGCTGTGCTGCCCTGCCATGATGTGTGGTCCAAGGACTGGGCTCAAAGGAGCATGCTCATCCAAAAGCTGATCAGGGAGGAGGCACTGGAGGAGTGTGCTCATCACAGCCACCAAACAGCTGATCAGGAACCCCAGAGGAGCATGCATACCCTGCCACCAAATAGTTGATGGGCAGGGCAACTGGAATAGTGTGCTCAACCCAGATGCCAAACAGCTAATCAGAGGGGCCTGGGGGAGCACACTGACCATGGCTGAAAAACAGCTGATCAAGGAGGCAAAGGAGTGCGCTCACTCTGGTGACCAAACAGTTGATGGGGGGGCGGGGGGTTGGAGGAGTGTGCTCATCCTAACCACCAAACAGCTGATCAGGGGGATTCCAGAGGATCACGCTCACCCTGGCTGCTAAACAACTGGTTAGGGGGCCTAGAGGATCACTCTTACCCCACCACCAAACTGCTGATGGCGGGGGGGCAGAGGAGTGTGCTCACCTTGACTAGCAAACGGCTGATGGGGGGCCTGGAGGGGCATGCTCACCCAGCTGCCAAACAACTGATTGGAGGGGGCACAGTAGTATACTCACTTGGCCTGCCAAACAGCTGATGGGGACCCTAGAGGAGCATGCTCACCCCAGCCGCCAAACAACAGCTGATTGGGCGGACTGGAGGATTGTGCTCACCCTGTCCACCAAACTCTTTTGGGGAGGAGGGGGTGGCGCTCATGTGGGTTTACTGTATGTTTTCAGCTAGCACCAACTAAATACTAAAGATGACTGAGAAAGCAAGATTTGAGTCAGTCTCAAATAGTATACAGATATGATGGCATCAAAAACTTTAAAACTTTTTGTGCTAGGCCTAAAGTCTGAACCAATCACAGTAAAAGCACTGAAGAAAAAACGAAAATACAACTGAAACTTGGATGGACTCTGAGCCTGAGATAAACTTCTTGCATAAGTGTACGAGGAATGTGATGATGATACCAAAGGTACCAGTCGAGCATAACCTGTAACCTAAGCACAGGATGGTCAAGCACTATTGAGATAAGGTAAGATTGTACAAAATAGAATTATCAATCATAGTTGGCATAAGGAATGAAGTGCCTTGATAAGGAAAGAACATACAAAATCAGAAATATCAGTCAAGGTTGGTGTAGAATATAAGCGCTTGGGTATGGTTGACTTCAGTGAACCAGGCTCTGGCCTGTTAGAAATGAAACCTAACATGAGCCTTTTCCTGGAATTAAGAACTTCATTAATTGACTGTAGAAATACGCCCACGTTTGATCTGCCCTGCAGGCAGGAGGGGCGGGATATAAATTTTAAATAAATAAAATAAATAAATAAATAAATATAGTCCTGAGGGGCTGTAGACAGGACTTGTACCATGGTCAAAGGCATCCAGGGTTGGTGATTCATGCAGCCCAGAACACCAGTAGCTGCTAGAAACACAGAGAGAGAGAGAGAGAGAGAGAGAGAGAGAGAGAGAGAGAGTGCAGATGCAGGACCAGTCATGGAGCCACCCGCAGTGAGGAGGCAGCAGAGTTCTGGCTGTGGACAGAGAGAGTAAAGTTCAAATCAACCATGTGAGTGGTTTGGGAGCTGCCAAGTGATTGAGTGCTGGTGTGGGCCGGTTGGGGAGCTGGGGCTCTCCTAACACCTGATGGTTAAACAGTCATCAAGGGCAGCCTGACGGGCAAAGCAGAGCAGAGCCGTCAGACCAAGTGGGGAGGATTACACCTAGACTTAGGCTGCATTCAGATGTGTGCTTAATTAGCACAGCAGCAGCAGTGGCATCGTGCGATTTAAAGCAACGCACACTTCTGGGTTGGTGTAATGCGAAGTGTCGGAGTGCAGTTTTAAAAGCTGCTCGACTCCGACAGTTCGCATTATGCTGAATTGGTGCATTCACACCAACCCAGAAGTGCGCGTGGCTTTAAATCGTATGATGCCGCCGCCGCTGTTGTGGGAATTAAACGCACATCTGAATGCGCCTACAGTCTGAGGGGACCTGAAACTGACCATCCCAGCTTCCAACCTGTACTCTGATGAGCTCAAATGCTAAATGGGTTGAATGGCAGACCTGGAGTTGGACTGGGCTATGTGGCTTAGGAATCTGGAGGTGAGCCTGGCCGCAAGGGAATTGGGGAAGGCTGGCCTCAGGGCTATTAAGATCTGTTACAATGGTGGAGAATGTGGGCACCTTGGTGGGCTCCACCATGAGCCAGGACCTGTAGGGGGCCTTAGTGCCAGGGCAGACAAACTTATCTTACTCAGTTATGGTTGGCGTGCATGCACAATGCCCACCTATGATGGTGAGGAGAGCATGTGGACCATTCCTCTGAGATGTTGCCAACTATGGTCCCATTTTTGTTAATGTGGGGAGTCAAAGAGGCGTGGCAGTGTAAGACAGGTGGGTCCAGATGTTCTTGACTGCCCAGGCATTACAGCAGGAGGAAGAGGACTGTGTTACAGATGTCCAGCTCCTCCTGAGGGCCTAAAATGCTGTGCTGGACTACAATAGAGACAACCACCAGTTGAGGGAGGCATTGTCATAGCAAGCCTGGTTCTTAGGAACTGTTATGAAGCAAATAGCACCATCGTATAATAGCAGGAATGGTAGAGCACAGTGCAGAAGCTCCTAAACAGCCCAGGAGTGTAAGAAGAAAAGTGCTGAGGGAATTTTGTAGGTGGTGGTTATTTTACAGTAATACTTGAGTTCAGTGGGAGAGAAGTCTAAGTTTAAGTTGGATGAACCTAGACTGGGTAGTTATGTTGGAATCCAGGTGGACTAATTTTTAGTTAGAGGAAGTGGAATGGTGAAGGAGGACTGGGTATTAAGGGTTGATGGGAGACCAGCTGACCCAGCTTGGGAAAGCTGAGTTTCATTACTGAGAAGTTGAGGCCAGCTAGAAGGGGTGATGGGAGGTTGGTTTCCCCATGAATGTAAGAACAAATGGTGTGGCTTTGAGGACTGAGTCCTTCTTGGAAAGATCTAAAAACACCCTAGAGTTAATAGGGTTGAGTGAAACTCCCCAGTTAACATTGGGCATTTTTACACACGCCTTAAAGTTCTGGATTTTTCAAACTTCTGGGTTTACAAGTCCACAAGTAAGTTCCGGATGAATTTTTCACACACACAGTACTGCCCTGAGACAGTTCCTGGATGCATTCTTCACACAAAAACTGTCCTGAGGCAATCTAAAGTAGCCACAGCTGTAGATGTGACAGGCTGCCATGAAAACCAAGTGACTACATCTGCCTAGAGCAAAGCAGTTTACTAGGAGAACATTTTACACACAAAAGTTCTGGGAGGAGTTATAAGCAGAAGTTCAAAGATCTGGATGTTTAAGATCTGGGTGAGTGATTTAGACACACAGAAAGTTCTGGATGTAACAGCAAACATGCAGGAGAAATGTGTGTGTAAAAACACGCAGTGTGAAGNGGTAGGGACCGCAGCTGATTATATGTTCTGTACAGCGCCAGGTTGTTGCTGGCGCTTTATAAATGTTTAATAATAATAATAATAATAATAAAAGGGTGATTGGAGACTGAAGCTCTGCACCCTACAAGACTTAGTACCTGTGAGGAGTGGAGATTATAGGGCTGAAAGGCCAGGGTAATGCAAATCTCCTTACATTGGGAAAAATGAGGCAGAGTAATCCTTATTATGTGGCTGTGGAGTTGTTTCCTGGAAACAAAAGTGGTATAATCTTGGGGCAAAAGCCCTGAAAGTGAGTGGGAAAGAAATTTCATGGGGAATTAAGACCCTTGGGAGCACTACTTATCTAGGAGAAATGGTTTAGCTCTAAAGTGAGATGCTCTCCCACATTGGGCTGTTGTGGAGGGACTATGGGAAATTATGGACCCAGAAATCCAAATAGATGAAGCCATGTGGCTCTAAGAGAGCAGAGCTAATGGGATGATATACTCTAGACTTACAGGAAAAGGAAAATGCTAGCTAGTAAGGTGATTATTTAAACCCAGATTGTAGGAGTGAGATTGTTGCAGTAATTTCATCTGAGATCCTGTGAGTAAGGAACCCTGAAGTTCTTAATGGGACAGTGTATATCTGTAGAATATGTTGCTGGGCTAGGGATGTGAAGGAGGAGCCTGAAAGTAGGGTAGTGGGTAGTGCTGAAACTTGGTCCTCAGTTTTCCTTGGAAAATGAACTTGAAGCTGTTGAGCCACCACCTACTTAAGAACATTCCCCTAAAAAGTGAAATTTAGAGACTGGATGATAGCTGGTCGGGGAGTTAGCATCAAGAGATGTTTTTTTGAGAAGAGGCCTCATCCCAGCCTCCTTAAGGCACTCCAGAACTCTGCCCTCCTGAAAGAAGGCATTGACCCTAACATCTCCCAGCTGGCCGTAACCAGCCAGAATGGGCACAGGTCCAGTTCACAAGAACGGGTCCAGTTCACAGAATTAGGGGTACTCGATCCCATGTGAGATTTAGGTGTAGCAGACACCCCACCCCCCCACTCCCCCCTCTTAGTCCTGTCCAGGGTCTAAGCTAAGCTAATTACCAAGTCGTGCAGATCATAGGGCCCTGTCATAGACCGGTGTTGTGTATAGTCTGTGGATGGGACTTAAGTGGCAACCTGATGCAGACTGTTTTTTTGGACCACATTCTGCTGCTTTCATAGATGTCTTCCTTCTGCTTTCCCCTTTTCTTCCTGTGCTTGCCATGGGTTGTGCACTTTGTTCCCTGCATCTGGATTTCGGTGGGTGGCAGCTGGTTACCCCTGTAGCTGGCTGGCACCTCCATGTGCTGACAGGGTTGGCAGGGCCTTCTTCCCCACCTTCACCTCTGCGTTCCCAGAGTACTTTGAAGAGCAGGCAGAACTGGCTGTGGCAGCTTTTTTTGCCCACAGTTCACCATGTCTGACCATCACGGTGGAGGGTGGGGTGCTGGGAGCAGTGCAGGGCTGACCTCCAGGCTGTGTATTTGGTTCCTGCACCCTATCTGTGGACAATGGAATGGGTCTCCAGCTGTCAAGGTTCACAGGCATTTTTGTTCTGTACCCCTCCCTGCCCCAGGGAGGAGCAGATGCATTTTTCTTCCCAGGGTGGGTCAGGGAGGCACCTCGCCACTCTCACATCTGTTTTTACCCTTGGAGAGAGAAATTGACTTGCCCAAAATCACAAAGTAACCATGGCAGAGCCAGATATAGAATTCAGAATTCTGGTGTCCTAACTCAGTGTGTCCGAGCACTGCTTCCATAGCTAGATGCCATTCCACTTGAATCCATAATTTCTGCCTCTAGTAATGATTACCTTAAATCTTGCTTTTTAACTAGACTGAAGTCATGGCATGGTTTCTAAATGCCTTATTTTCATATTTCTATCCAGAGTGTGATTGTGTTCTACGTGGGGCTCTAAATTTAAATTTATTTCTACATTACTTATTTTCATAAATAACAAATCTTCTGTGGGATCCCATAGTATTACCTGGAATATGTCACTATATTTTCTATTAATCATCATAATGAAAAATCATGTTTGGTGTCTCAGTGTTCTGAGGAGAAAGATTCTTGGAACGTGGATTGTCTCTTACACATTCCCTCTGCCCTTATTCCCATGGTACTTAAGGCCTCCAGATTTTAAATGTCCTGTGATTCCTTGGACTTTCACCACTGATACGTTTCTTCTTTCTTCCTTAATTTTTCTCCTATTTATTGCCAACCAATATTATTTTTAGTTTCTTTGACTTCCATGAGCAATGACCACTATAGCAGCTTCTTGCTCAACCCCTCTTTCCTAGGACTGAAAGTTGGTCCTTGGAAAACTTTGGAATTCACCAAAGATTCAGGTCTTTGGTTTGGAATTTCTGAGTTCTGAGAATCAAGGCTGTTCCCTGGAAAACTTCGGAAGCCACTGCACACATGACTGGAGTTGAACTTCTGGAAATGAAACTTAGTGCCATATTTTGTGGATAGGGGTTTGAGAGGGGACAGTTGAGTGATAGTAAGCCAGATGGCAAGTTTTGATTGGCTGGCAGGGCAAAATAAAAGTGGCTGAACAGTAGGGATGGGACTATCGGTATCAGATTAATCCAATAATGCTGATAATTGGTGATATCGGATTAATCCGATAATACCGATAATATCAGTATCGGTATATCAGTTTTTTAACATTGCCGATTTTTCAGATCTTTAACATTGTGGCCATTTTAACAATTGCCGCAATGTTAAAGATCCAAAAAATTGGCAATGTTAAAAAACGGATATACCGATACCGAGAAATCCGATATCAGATTAATCAGATACCGATAAAATCGGTAACCGATAATTCGCTGATAGTCCCATCCCTACTGAACAGCCATTTTCTATTCTCTTTGGTGAATTTGGCTGTGCACTTCACTGCTGATCTGTAAGTAATTGGGTGGGAGGGGTGCCTGGCCTGGCCTGCCCTGGCCTGGCCTGACATGGCACAGTTTGGCTTGGCTTGTCCATAGGGCCAATGCTGGGGGTTGGGGGTTACGTTTCCACCATGCCATGTTTTTTAAAAACAACAACAACAACAAACTGCGTGCCACATTGCTGCTGCCTGCTGCTTTGTTGTTGGCACCATGAGGCAGAGGGATCTATCTGCCTGGCTCCACTTCCTTTAGCCTGGGCTGTTGAAGTTACCAGCACCACACACCATACCAATGCCATGCCCCTTTAAAAAATAAGCATGTGACACTGCTGTTCACAGTGCTTGGCATCATGAGGCCAGAAGGATCTCTGTGCATGGCTCCCCTTGCCTGGGCAGTTCAAGTTACCAACACCATATCACATCAATGCCATGCCTTTTTAAGAAAAAATAAGTGGGTGCCTCGGGGTGATGATGGTGAATGTTTGTTTTCATTCTTATGGGTGTTATAATTTTGTCTGATGGGCTGGCTGGCTTTTGGTAGGATTTCTCCATGCCATTGCACTGTTTTGTGGGGTTGTGTTGTCTTCTTTCTTACCAAGGCTGTGGCATGGCACAGTGAAGAGCCAATTATGAAATGTAGCTAACTTCTACTGCTCTGCCTCCTGCTTGGTACCATGAGACTAGAGGGATCTCTCTGCCTAGCTTCACTTTCCCTTGCCTGGTCTCTTCAAGTTACCAGTGCCACAGTACCAAGGCCATGCCTTTTTTTTTAAACAAGAGGTTGTCCCTGGTGTGTGTGTGTGTGTGTGTGTGTGTTTGTGTGTGTGTGTGTGTGTGTGTGAATGTCTGGTTTCTCTCTTGTGGGTGCTATAATTTTGTCTGCTGGGCTGGCTGGCTTTTGATGGGATTTCTCCATGCAGTTGCACTGTTTTGTGGGGTTGTTGTATTCTTCTTGAGCGAATGTCCTACTCTTGCTGGCCTACTTTTCTGTGCACTACTTGGTTGGCATCATGTTTTTAAAATGGGTGCACTCATTGCTGATGGTGGGCCGCACTGTGGGTACACACTACTGTTGGCTTTTGGTGGGATTTCTGCTAAGCAGTTGCATTGTTTTGTGGGGTTGTTGTAGTCTTCTTGAGTGATTGTCCCATTCTTGCTAGTCTGCTTTTGTGGGTAGTGCTTTGGCTTTGGGCTCAAGAACTTTGCCAAGATGGGAGAATATGTTCTAGTTTCTTTTTGGTTAATCTGGTGTGAGGGGAGGGGGCTTGCCTTGCATAGGTGGGCTAGTCACACACAATGGAGGCTTTCTTTTGAGAGGGAATGTCTACTTTTTTGTGTGTGTTTGTTATGACTGCTGTTATGGCTCGACTCAGTGTCTAGTAGTTCTGAGTTTCCACAATTCTGAGTTCTGAAGTTCTGAGTAATACCGAGGTCCATAATTTCAACTTCAGAATTCTGGGTCCTCAGAAAAGTTCCAAAGTACCACTGAATACCCAGACCGATTACCCAGAACTTCAGAAATTGTCCCGAGTACCTGGAAGTACTATTCAGTACAACCCTACACTTTCCTCTTGCATGCTTCAATGGGTAAAAAACAAACATACAGCTGGTCTCAGGGTTGCACGTCCCAGGGAAGGGGGGGAGGGGTCATAGAATGGAATGCATGTTCCTCTGACCTGACCCTGGGTGGAGTGGGAGAGACTGGGCCCGTGAGTGCTGTGAGTGCCGTGTGCTTGGAGCACTGGGAGCCGCTGCTGCTGTAGCTCCATTTATTATTGAGAGGCAGCAGTGTCAAGCAGTGAAACATTGAGAAAGGAGGCTACCTGGGGCCAGTTCATCTTGTGAAGCTACCGGCAATCCTGTGACCCTGATTGAGTGACTGGCTGCACCTGTGCCAGACGGGGCTGAGAGGGGCTAACAGCTGTGCCCTGCCTGCGGCAGTGCCATAGGCACGTGCCGTGGGCCGTGCACCTAAGGGCTGCATGCGCAAGGGCACGCCCTTGTGCGCGCGGCCTTAGGCGCGGGCCAGGTGCGCCAGGTCTCTCAGGTTTTTCAGGTTTTTCTTTTGGATTCCTTGGGGGTTGTAGGAACTTGGCAGCCATGAAGTCCTCTAAACGCCCATGGGCAGAAGCAGCTATTGTCTCTCCCCCCATTGATAAGCAATATAAGCAACAGAGAATGGAGAGTTTTTTGGAGGGGCCTCTTATTGTTTCATCTCCGGCACCCTCAGGTCGGCGGTCGGACCTTCCTCTGGCAAATCGCTATTCAGTCTTGTGTGCATCCTGTACCCTGCTGGGAGACAATTCTGGTTGTGTGCTGTCCCCCCTAGGTTCACAGGCGATTCCCTTAACATCTGCTGTACGCGCGTCATCGCCTAGCCGGCAGGGTGTTCTAGAGGAAGCAGGCTTGGCTAGTTTTCTATCTAAACAAGTGACTCTGACCACTGAAATGATGCAGTTCATGTTCACCCAACTTAATCAGCTTAATGAAAAAGTCAAAACTCTGACCTTAGTTATTAACCAGAATACTAGGCTCGCTAAAGACAAAGATTTATATCCTGAACTTTCTAAAGCTGTGATGCAATTTGGTACTGACAAGGTCACTGTTCCTTATACGAATGAGCTAAGTAGAAGGGATTTTCCAGTTGCACGCCCTACTAATGTTCCGGAGTCCCTTGTCCCAGCAGCCTTAGGGGAAGCCAAGGCCCTCCCTGGCAGGGATAACAATCTGGGTCCTGTGGGCCGGGAGGGGCTTATACCCTTTAGGGCCTCCCCCTGTAACTTGATTTTTTCTATTTACCCCATGGGTTCTGGGTTATTTCCCCTCTGGAGCACTCCGCTGGATGTGGCTGAACATCTGCGATATTTATTAAACGAACCTATCACTAGACATAATATTATCTCGGTACATATTATTTTTAGTTGTTGTGACTGCCGTATGGTTAATGTCATGTTTGATTCCTCCAGCTGGGTCGCATTGATCCTAGAAGGTCGCTTAGTACTTAACAGCAATGCGATCTATGTGGCTAGGGCTTATCAGAGGGACTCTGAGCTTTTTTTTTGTGCCCAATTCGTTCTGTTATAACGAATTGAAGGAGGGACCCCAAACCTCCGGAGGCAGGGATTTGCGGGTCAAC
Organism: Sphenodon punctatus; assembly: GCA_003113815.1. Taxonomy (NCBI): domain Eukaryota; kingdom Metazoa; phylum Chordata; class Lepidosauria; order Sphenodontia; family Sphenodontidae; genus Sphenodon; species Sphenodon punctatus. The sequence goes on from QEPC01000061.1 coordinate 182,487, forward strand.
AAAGGAGTCAGCAAAGTTGCCTTTGTTCAGAAGAAACACTTTCCTCCTGGGCGGCCTCAGGGGCAGGAGGCTGATAGGATTGGAGGAAGGGATTCCCTGGCTCCCCTTCGGAGTGGGCCAAGGAAGTCTGCTCGGCTTGCTAATAAGGAGGGGAAATATCTCAGAGTGAGATCCCATCCTCCCTTAGGGAATGGGGAAGTGCACTTGTGTCCTTTAGCTGGAGCGGATCAGGGCACAGTGGGGGGAAGTATGGAGGTTGATCCCCCGATAACTAAGGAGGTTCCTCCCGGGCCGGTTGGGCTGGGAATTGTTCATCCTGCTCCTTTATCACAGCAATTTCCNGAGGTAATTGTCTTTATCTCCAAACTCCGAGCAGGGAAGGCCCCGGGAGAAGATTTTATCCCCCCAGAATTGTTGAAGTGCCAGCCAGACTGGTGGGCCGATTTATTGGCTCCCCTTTTTTCCACTATTAATGAAGACGGGGAGATCCCGAAGGCATGGCTTGGGGGAATTATAGTGCCAATTTTTAAGAAAGGGGATTCCTCCCTGCCTGAGAACTATCGCCCCATCTGCCTCTTAAGCGTAGTGGGGAAGCTTTATGCAAGGTTTCTGCTGGAAAAGGTGCAGCTCTGGCTAAGTGAGATGGGACATCTGGAGCCAGAACAAATAGGATTCCGGGGGGGAAATCTACGCTGGATCAGATAGCTACCCTGTTCTCACTTGCCCAGAGGTATGTGACCCTGCAAGGCAAGTTCTTTTTGGGATTTATAGATCTGAGTATGGCATTTGACTCTGTCAATAGAGAGAGATTATGGAATAAATTAAGGAATACATTTATGGACCCCCATCTGATCTTTCTCCTGATAAAAGTCCATACCAATAACTCGATTAGAGTTCGCTCTAGCGATTATTTACTGACAGAGGCAATCCCAGTTCTCCGGGGGGTGAGGCAGGGTTGCTTGTTGGCCCCAATATTGTTCAATTTGTTCCTCAATGACATGATTCCCTTTCTTAAGGAGATTGATACGCACGCCCCAAGGATCGGCGCCAGGAGGGTTCCGGCCCTCCTGTACGCCGATGATACAGCCCTACTTTCTCAGACCTTGGTAGGACTGAGGAGGGCGTTGCATGGCTTTGGAGAATATTGTGTAAGGGAGGGCCTGCGAATTAACTATAACAAGTCTAAGATTATGGTAATGGGGAAGCATGGCCCCCGAAAGAATCATCAATGGAGGATTGGTTCCAACTTAGTTGAACAAGTTAAAACTTATAAGTATTTGGGGGTTATCTTTGCCTCCTCCTTGAGTTGGGTCCCTCATATGGTGGCTGTTAAAGCGCAAGCTAGGAGATCTACAGCTGCCATCCTTGGTTACTTCTTTCACCAAGGGGGGAGACTGGTATTGCCGGCCTTAAGGCTTTTTAGAGCTAAAGTCATCTCACAATGTCTGTACGCTTTTCCGGTATGGGATGCGGCTTTTCTCTCTGAGCTAGAAGTTATTCAGAACCATTTGCTTCAAGCAATATTGGGACTTCCTAGGGGCACGCCTCAGGTGCTCCTCCGGCTGGAAACATTTAGCTCAACTATGAGATCAAGGGCAAAATTGTCCCTTTTCAAATATTGGATTAAGATTTATCTTTTTCCCACCCAAAATAACTCCCTCCTGGCCATGCTGCTGGATGAAGGGGGCCTTAGTCCCTGGGTCGACCAGGTTGAGCTGGCATTGAACCACCTGGGGTTCTCTAGTGAATCCTTGAGGGGAATTGGATTATCAGGCTCCCTGTCTCTGATTCAGAGGCGTTTGGATGATCAGGAACTACAGTATGAGAGGGCCCTTCTGGCTTCCCAGGAAATTGCTCCTGGGTACCCCCTGGCTGACCCCTTGCGTCCAATGGTCAGTTATTTATTTTCTTGGCTTGACCCGGCACTTAGGTGGGTTTACACTCATTTTACGTGTAATTCTTTCCCCTCGTCCCTGGTTGAGGGCGTTATAGGGGTATTCTGAAGTGTGACAGAATGTGTCAGCTCTGTGAGATACAGGAACCTGATACTTGTGCCCATCTTTTCTTTTATTGTACTGCCCTGGAGGCACCCAGACGGGAGTATTTGGGGCAGTACTACTTAGCCCTTCGGAATCTGGATAGGATGTTAAAGACCCTTTTGGATTATAAGGACTCAGCAATGGCTAGATCTGTGGCTAGGTTCTGTCAGGTATATCTGCAGATTAGAAAGGCCCGTTTGGGGTCTCTCACTCTCTGAGGCAATTGTAATGGGTGGGGCCCAGGGGGGAAGAGGGTCATTACATTATTGTATATTTTTATTATATTATATCACATTATATTACATCAGGTATACTATGTTATGTTATGTTATGTCATGTTATGCCATGTTATATTATGTTATCTGTTTATTTTTATTAGTGATGTTGCCATGATAGTATAGATTGTATTGGCGGGGTTTTGGTTTGGTCGTGTTGTATTGTTAAATGCCATTGTTGGCACTCGTTTTATATTGTAACAGCCTCAGATAACAATAAAATTTAATTTGATTTGATTTGACCTGACCCTGCCTAGGAGGAGGAACAGGGAGTGACATGTGGCCAGCTGGTTTCACCCTGCACAGGGCCTGGATGGTAAAAAACAGACTTCCCTGCTCAGTTCAGCCTGTGCTTGCCTGCCCAGGCAGCTCTTGAGCCTGGACTGTGGGCCTGGTTCCTTCTGGGTCCAGGTTTCCGGCCCAGCTGCCTACTCTTCTGAGGTCTGGACCAGGCCCATATCTGGTGAGCTGGGAACAAACACATAGGTTTTGTTCTGGCCCAAGTGGGCCAGATTTGTCTGAACCAGGTGACATCACATTTGTTAATTTTATTAATTTTTTAACTCAAATTTTTGTGTCGCCCTTTCCATCATCTCAGGGTCGCTCACAAACCATAAAAAACTGTAAAATACAAAAAAAAACCGCAAATCCCACAAAACTTACCACAACCCTATCCCTGCCCACCAAATGACTTTACAAACAGGAAGGTCTTACACTGTCTCTGGAAGACGCTCAGGCTCAAACAAACCTCCAGGGGAAAGGAGTTCCATAGCATTGGGGAAGCAACCAAGAACACTTCCCTATGAGCCCTCATTGTATGAACAAGACTAACAAAGGTGCACGAGGGAGGCACTAGGCATGTGCGAACAGAACTGAGTTCAGAAATTGGGTTTGTTGTTGTTGTTACTTAAATAGTTTTAATAAAAGTTGTTGTATTTCTTTTTATGAGTTTTGTCTGTCCTGTCCAATCTTTTATCCCTATGTGCTCAAGTTCTGGCTGGCAGGTGGCAGAATCTCATACCACTTGTCGATCCCTACCAGCAGTACCTGCCACCCCATGTAGCATAGTTATTAACCCAAAGATGTGCTGTGCCAGCAGCAGGTTCTCAACTTGGAGACAGCCCCCAGGACGTGCAGGGCTTGTGTTTGTGTGGGTGGGTGTGACAGAGAGAAAGAGAAACAGGCTCCTTGGCAGTGGGTAGCAAGTGGCGGGAGCGGGTGGTTGGAGGGGCTTTTATTTCCAGCAGCTTCACTGGGCATCCACGGGTGGGTGTGGAGGAGTAGGCTCTTGGTGTGTGTGTGTGTTAGGCTGGTGTGTGGGCTTCTGGATGTAGTGGAATGGAATGTGGCCCCCAAAAACTGGAATGATGGTCCCAGAATCTAGTTGATGTTTCCTCAGAAGGGCAGGCATGACTGATTCAGGGATAGTGGAATGACAGCCTAAAACCTATGGGCACACTTCATTCAATCATGTGATAGGTGGTAGCAGCAGGTACAGGAATGAAAACAGGCAGTCAGGCACATATAATACATTATATTCCATCTCAGTATGGTAGGTTTGCTGCGTGCTGGATGTGGGCAATGGGCATTGAGCGCATGAGCACAGATGGGAGTTCTTTCTGGTTCTGGCAGGTGGCAGCCAGGGTCGCTGGATACACCTACCTCTCCCCCTCCAATCCCCATCTCACTAATTCTAGCTGGGAACCTCTCTCTCTCTCTGGCCATATAGTGCAGGTGACAGCATGGGTGGGATCATGTCTGTCTCTCCTTCTAGCAGTGGGGAGACTCTCTCTCTCTCTCTCTCTCTCTCTCTCTCTCTCTCCCTCCCTCCCTCCCCATGAGCAGCAGGTTGCGTAAAGAAAAGGTGGAATGACAGCACCCCATGAGAGGAATGATAGGGCACAAGAACCCAGAAGTGTGTCCTGGGGCTGGAGTGGCAGCTTCTAGATATTGGCCACAGCCCTCCCTGCCTGTAATTTGGTCCCAGAACCCTGGCAGGAGGTCTTGGGGCTGGAGTGGCTGTTTCTTGATGCGGTGGAATGACATAACCTCAGTGCGAGGAATGATGGTCCCAGGCCCATGACGGTGGGTCCTGGGGCTAGAGTGGCAGCTGCTAGGTATTTTCTACAGCCATCCATGCCAGTAACTTGGCCCCAGAACTCTGATGGTGGTTCCTGGGGTTGGAGTGACTGTTTCTTGATGCTGTGGAATGACAACGCCCTGTGCGAGGAATGATGGCCCCAGACCCATGACGGTGGGTTCTGGGACCAGAGTGGCAGCTTCTAGGTATTGGCACAGCCCTCCCTGTTGGTAACTTTGCCCCAGAACCCTGATGGTGGGTTCTGGGGCTGGAGTGACTGTTTCTTGATGCTCTGGAATGACATCGCTCCATGCGAGGAATGATGGCCCCAGACTCATGACGGTGGGTTCTGGGGATAGAGTGGCAGCTTCAGGATATTGGCCAGAGCCCTCCCTGCCAGTAACTTGGCCCCAGAACCCTGATGATGGGTCCTGGGGCTGGAGTGGCTGTTTCTTGATGCTGTGGAAAGACATCACCTCCGTGCAAGGAATGATGGCCCCAGACCCATGATGGTGGGTCCTGGGGCAAGAGTGGCAGCTTCTGGGTATTGGCCACAACCCTCCCTGCTGGTAACTTGGCCCCAGAACCCTGAAGGCAGGTGCTGGGGTGGAGTGGCTGTTTCTTGATGTGGTGGAATGACATTACCTCTGTGCGAGGAATGATGGGCCCCAGAAACCATTGCACATGGATGGCATTGGCAGCAGCAGCAGCAGACATTGGTTGCCAGGGTACCGATCCTTTGGCACAGACGGCATATAGGCATGGCCTGGGGGCCATTGGCACTAGCACCAGCAGACATTGGTTGCCAGGGTACAGAACCCTTGCCACAGACAGCATATTGGCCTGGCCTGGGGGCCATTGGCACCAATAGACATTGGTTTCCAGGTTACAGAACCCTTGGCACAGATGGCATATAGGCCTGGCCTGGGGGGCATTGTCACCAGCAGACAGTGGGTTGCCAAGGTACAGAACCCTTTGCACAGATACCACATAGGCCTGGGGGGCATTGGCACTAGCAGCAGCAGACATTGTTTACCGGGGCAGGCAGTCAGATGGCATGGCATGAGTGGCAGTCAGGCAGACTGAGGGAGGGTTCAAGCTTTGCAACCTGGGCAGTCAGGCAGTGTGGCAGGAGAGGCAGTAGGGCATGTGGGCTTTGGCAGGCTTTGAGCTAGGCAATCTGGGTGGGAAGACAGGCACCTTGGTATGGGAGGCAGGAAGGCAGACTGAGGCATGCTTTGAGCTTGGTGGCAAGCTGGAAGGGTAGACAGGCAGTGTGGCATGGGAGGCAGTAGGGCAGGCAGTCTGGGACATTAGAAGCAGGGCACTCAGATAGGCTAGCAAAGACTGTGGAGCACAAAAGAGCGAGAGCCAGTCAGTGTCACATAGGCGGGCCGACATCGTGTAGTCATAGGCCGGCTGGTAGGCTTACAGCTTGTTTCCCAGTGCCACTCTGCATTGTGAGATCAGTCAGATAAGGCGACCGAGGCCATCTAGTATGTGTGTGTGTGTGTGTGTGTGTGTGTGTGAGAGAGAGAGAGAGAGAGAGAGAGAGAGGTAGGATGGGTGCCAGGCATTGGGAGGGAGGGAGACTACCTCATCAGCATAGGAGCAGCAGCCCAACTCAGATTGAGGAGGAGGAAGAGGAGCCCCATTCTGACTGCCCCTGCACCATCACTTCTTGTCCAGGGGCAGCTCAGTGAATCCCAGCAGCGGAAGGTTCACCTTTAGGAACAACAACTGCTCCACCAACTTGGCCCCCAGTCTTAGGTGCTTCAGGGAGCAAATGTCTCCCGCCACAGAGAACACCCGCTCACTGGGGACACTGGTTGGTGGACAGGACAATAATCCCCATGCCACTTTGGACAGGGTCGGCCACATGTCAGTCTTGCTGGCTCAGTAGGCCAAGAGATCGCTGCTTGGATTGATGCACGGCTCCTCGTCCAGGTCGGTCTTTATTGCTGCTGAGGCACCATCGTACTCCCTCTCGTAGCTGTCCCTTGGCACCACCGCCCCCACTGCCCTCAGCCATGCTGCCTGCCCTATTGTGCTGGGCCGCATGCCCCCCAGAGTGGGCTGCGCAGTGGAGGAGCTTCTGGCAGTAGGGTTGCTGCTGCTGATCCTGCTGCTGATCCTGCTGCTTCTGTTTCTACCGCTAGGCCTGGAGGCAGGAACAGACCCCGATGACTGAAAGGGGAGGCTGCTCCCACTCCCACCATCCCCAGGGGCGTCCTGCTGCTGCTGTTAAGAGACCACTCTGCCTTCTGGACCCTCCCCACAAGATCATTCTTCCAGAGGCCATAGAGAGATGACTTGCATGCCATGCTGCCCTTGACCCTGGGGTGAGGAGTTTGCTGCCCTTCACGCTGCGATTAAAGAACCCAGTCAGCTCCCTCCCCTGCTGGATCAGAGATCTAAGGGTGCCTTCCCCAATCCCCTTATCCCCCAAACCCAGAGCATCCATGACCACCAGGTGGAGGGTGTGTGGGGCACAACAGATGCTCGTGAAGCCCCCATCACCTTGAGTATATTGACCGCATTATCAGTCACTACACACCCCAGGGTGAAGAGTGTACCTGGTGTGGCCCACTCCTCCAACACAATGTTCCTGACAGTGTGGGGGCAGTCCATGACTTCCGACTGAAGCAGGGCCCACCTATTCCCTGCTTCAGGACCCCTCATGCCACTGTCAAATGCCGACTCTGGTTCCTGCCACTAGTGCAATGTCACCACCAGGTACGCATGCTGGGCATTCTGGCTGGACCACAGGTCAGTGGTGAAATGGACAGTAGCTCCCCCAGCCCCTGCCAGCTGCTCCTTCACCCGCTCCTTCAAAGCCCCGTACAGGGCTGGAACCATCGTATGACTCAGGGTGGTGTTGGATGGCAGCTTAAACTGTGGGGCCAGGAACCCCATCATCCGCTTAAACCCTGTGTCCCCAACAATGGAGAAGGGCTGGTCAGTGACAGCGATCATCTCACTGAACAGTTGCATGGCTTTCTCTTGAAAGCCACGCCACCCTCCAGCTGCTGATGGCCTTGGCAGCTGCCCTAATCCCAGCTCCTCCATTGTGGGCTGATGCTTCTGGCTAGGCTGCTGCTCTTGCTGCTCCCCCCTAGTAGCGATACTGCTCCTGCTGCTAGACGCAGCTGCTGGAGCAGGACGGTTGCCCAATAAAGGAGGTGGATGACTAGCCGCTTGGGTCAGGAACACGCTACAATCCACTGGCCCTGCCTCCGCGCTTAGCATTGCAGCACTGTCGCACAATTTCAGGTGCCTCGACATGGCGGTTGTCCCCAGGTTGGTGAGCCCCTGCCCACGCTTCACCACCTTATTGCACAAAGTGCACTGCACCTCCCGCAGATCATCTGCCTGCACATTAAAATGCTCCCAGACCCATGATTTTTTAGCCCCTCCTGCCTTCTGGCCCACACTGGGTGACGCACTCCTGGGAGGGGCAGGACTTGGTGGCACTAGTGACACAGCTCGTTGAGGGACAGTCATCACCTCAGCAGCACCAGATACAGAGACCTCCTCCACAGAAATCTCTGCATCGCTGTCCCCATCCCCAGAGTGATGGAAGCTGCTGGACTCCCCATGCTGCTCCCACTCTGAGCAGCACTTTCCTCCTGCCCCCTATAGCTGCTGCTGCTGCTGCTACGCTCCCTTCTTCCATTGCCCGGGGATCGGGCCCTGCCTCTAGTAGCCGGGGTGAGATCCATAAGCCCTGGACTGCTTTGGGGGATTGCCTCCATAATTATGGGGGAGTTGGGGGACAATGGTGACCCCTGAGGAGCTTCAGGCACTGAGTCGCCTGCAGCTACAGCCACATATAAGACAGTGTCAGCTGCTTGCAATGCAGACATTACAGTGCCCTGCATGGCAGTAGAGGACACTGCCAGGAGGTGACGCCTAACCGCCTGGCCCCTAGTGCCACTGGGAGCACTAGTGCCACTAGTGCTGGGAGAGGAAGACCCACAATCAGGCCTGCGCAGCTTGGGGCGTGGTGATGGGCTGCTGCTTCTGCCTGCTAGCACTCTACTGGCACGGCCCCTGCCAGCTCTGCCATGTGCCTCATTGCCTGGCTTGCGGGCAGCAGACCGGCCTCACCCTCTCCTATCTCCCTTCTCCATTTCTCCCACAAAAAAATGTACAAATATTTTATAAAAACAATTTTTTAATTTTAATTTTTTTAAAAAAATCTAATATTATATATATATATATATATATATATATATATATATATATATATATATATATATATACTCACACACACACACTAAATCTAACTGCTATTAACTATTCTAAAACCTATTGAACTAAATGGAATATCCTAATAATTAACTACAAAGGTCTTGTCCTACAAACACACTGTATCTCTATCTATCTCTATAACTAAGCTAACTACTATGTATATCTATTTAGTAACTATCTCTACCTAATAACTATCTATCTATATATACAATATTACACAGGGAGAAACATAAAGAGCACAGGGAGGGGTACAAAACTGAAATGAAAATCAATCTAATAATAATCCTACTCTAAATAAATCCAAAACTTAAGACAGGGGAAGGGAATCAGGGATGGAATAAAAGGGAGAGGAAAAGGATTCAATGGAGGGGGGAGGGACAAAGGAAGTTTGAACAGAGGGAACACAGGGAGGGGTAAAAACAAAAAATAACACCTAAATCTATCTAATACAATCTAAATAAATGATGATATGGAGGTAAATAGGTTGGATGGGTGAAATAGGAGGAGGATGGCAATGGATTAGGAATAGGAAGGAACAAAAACTGCTGGGAGAGAGGGAGACTTCTGAAACGTCTGCTGTTCCGGAACAGTGACTAGCTCAGAAGGTGTTGGGAATTGGAGAGGCAATCAGTTTTGTTTCTTGCTGCGCCCACCTCACCGCAAGCCCCATTGACTCCGTGCAGCCTAGCCCGTGGCCAATCGCAGACTGCGAAGCCAGTGGTCTGAGGCGAAAAGGAATGGTGATTGGGCAGGCTGGCTGCTACTCCAAGCCTCTCCACCCCTGGTGCCTGGAAGTCGGCTCCTCAGCTGACTCCCCCTCCCTGTCACATTTTGTCTTCCAGTGACATGTTTTTGCCACCCGAACCCCCCAAACGCGATCCGAACTGACCGAAGTGTTCGGTCATTTCAACGTTTGTAATCAAGTTCGGTTTGGTCAGTTCAGGTTCGGGTTTGGTCATCTGAACAGGCTGAGTTCAGGCCGAACTCTGAACTTCTGAACCGCGTTCGCCCATCCCTAGAACTGGCATGCTAGGATGTGTGTTAGCAGGGGGACCGGGTAGGGAAGCAGGGGTGCTAGAATGCATGTCAGAAGTGGGACAGTGTGGGACAGCAGGCATATGCATGAGGGAAAGTGCATACACTTGGGAGAGCTGGGCATTATCAGTAGCAGCAGCAGCAGTGGATGTAGCCGGCGGATGGGCTGCACTATCAGAGGAAGAAGGAGACCCCTTCTTCTTACTAGAAGTCCGCACCCGGGAGGAAGAAACACCCTCCACCCATCCCAGCCTATTCGAGGTCCTCAACGGGTGTCTAGTGCTGGTAAACTTGGGCACAGTTGAGCTTTGTGTGTGGGAGGTGGAGGCCACAGGTGGCTCAACCTTGGGTGTCTCTGAGTTGGACTAAGTGGGCTGCCTAAGAAGGGCTAAAGGCTGTGGACTGGGATCTAAAGGACTGGGTTGGGGGCCTGTGGACTGGGGTGGTGGCTAAAGAATGTGGGGTGGGGGCTAAAGGCTTTGGGGTGGGGTTGGCGGTGAAGAGGTTGGGTGTAGCGCTAAAATCTGTGAACTGGGGTGGGGTCTGTGGACTGGGGTAGGGGGGTAAAGGCTTTAGGGTAGGAACTGGGGTCTGGGGTGGGGTCTGTGGACTGGGGTGGGGGCTAAAAGCTGCAGGGTAGGAACTGGGTTCTGAGGTGAGGTGGGAGGTTTGGGGGGGCTAAATGCTGTGGACTTGGGGTTAAAGGACTGGGTTGGAGGCCTGTGGACTGGGATGGTGGCTAAAGGGTGTGGGCTGGGGGCTCGGGTTGACGCTAAAGGCTTTGGGAAGGGGTTGGTGGTGAAGAGGTTGGGTGAAGGGGTGAAGGGCTAAAAGCTGTGGACTGGGGTGGGGGTATAAAGGCTGCAGGATAGGGATATGTGAACAGAACCGAGTTCGGAAATTCGGTTCGGTTCAAAGATCAAGTTTGGTTCAAAAGTTCATTTCGGTCGACCAAACTATTCAAGTTCGGTCAAATTCCGAACTTCTGAACCAAGTTTGTACATTCTAAACCGGGTTCTTTGGCCTTCCAAACTGGTTCGGATTACTAGAAGTCAGCACCCGGAAGGAAGAAACACCCTCCACCCATCCCAGCCTCTTCAAGGTCCTCAACGGGTGTCTAGTGCTGGTAAACTTGGGCAGTTTGGTCGAATTTGAGTTCTGTTCGAAAGTTCAGTTTGGTTGACCGAACTATTTGAGTTCGGTCTGAACTCCGAACTTCCAAACCGCATTCGCACATCCATACTGCAGGGTAGGAACTGGGGTCTGTGGGACTGGGGAGAGGACTGAGGTACTGTTCCTCAGTAACTAGGTACTGGGAGCCATCTGAAGGTGTATCTGTGATCTTATAAACAAAAGGAGGAAAAGGAGGGACCTCAACCTTCGAGAATTGGGCAGAAAAATAGCTAACCCAAGCTTCGTGGGGGAATGTTACATTCAAGATTGTTTTTATAGGTGGCAGTCCCTCTTGGCACCAGTCACCAAAAAGCCCTGCTGTCTTTGGTCCAAAATGCATATTTGAGTTTATCCCACTGACATTCATAAAAGAACTTTTAATTTCTTAATAAAAATCCTTTATACTGTCTCCTTAGAGTGTAGAAGGTACATTGTTTGTCCTTGCTCATTCTCTGATAAGATATTACCTTATGATTTATTTATTTATTATTATTATTATTATTATTATTATTATTATTATTATTATTATTATTAACATTTGTATAGTAGCAGTCGTGTACCTGGTGCTTTACAGAACAAAGATAAAGACGCGGTTCCTGCATACGGCTTGCAATCTAAAAAGACAAGGAGGGGGCAACAAGGAGGGGGAACAAAAGGAAGACAAGGGAGAAGCAAACAAACATGCAAGTGACTGAGAAGTCTCAGGTGCATGTGCTTGGCTTGGTTACAGTTAGGTAGGAGTCTGCAGAGGAGGGTGGACTGTAAGTATTAGGGGAAAAACAACTAGCAGACATTGGGAAAGGCAGCGCAGAAGAAGTGGGTCTTGAGGAGGGATTTGAAGGTGCGGAGGGAGCAGGCGAGGTGGATGTGGGCAGGGAGGGAGTTCCAGGCATAGGAGGCAGTGAGGGAGAAGGGACAAAGGTGGTTAGGGGAGCAGGGGAGACAGGGGAGAGTGAGGGAGGGGACACAGGAGGTGTGGAGGGTGCATGCAGGAGTGCGTAAGGAGATTAGGGCTGAGAGGAAGGGGGGAGCTTGACTGTGAAGTGTTTTATAGGTGAATACCAGGAGTTTAAACCAGATGCGTTTGGGAAGGGGGAGCCAGTGGAGAGAGGAGAGGAGAGGCTGCACGTGGTTAAAGCAATGGGCTGAGCGGATGATATTGGCAGTGGAGTTTTGGATGGCGATAAGGGCGGACAGGTGAGAGCGAGGCAGGTCAATGAGGAGAAGGTTTCAGTAGTTGAGGAGAGAAATGACCATGGCATGAAGAAGGGTTTTGGCAGAGGAGAGAGAGAGAGAAAGGGGCGGATCCGAGTGATATTATGGAGGGCGAAGCGGCAGGACTTGGCAACAGAGTCAATGTAAGGCTTAAAGGAAAAATGAGTGTCAAAGATGAAGCCCAAGCTATGGGCTTGGGGAACAGGACTTCTTCTTTTTCTGTCTGCATTTTTGGTCAAACCATGGGGCACCTATCATTTCCCAGGACTTATTAAATCTCAAACAGACTGTCCTAGACAAACTTGGGGTTAATAAATTAATAATACTCTGAAAATACTCCAAGACCACCAAGTTTAGTAATCTATCCAAGTCATCATCCCCCAATCTGTTACTAATGGTATTGACCAATCTTCATCCTAGCACAACCTTTTATTATAAATAATTGGCACAACATTATCCCTAGGAGCTACCTGGCCAGCAGAACCCTCAAAGATGGGCAGTTGTCTCACATAATATGCTTTGGATAAATGCAAAATTAATGGGTAATGGTCACTCTCTGGACTGCTGGAAATCTCCAAGGACATAACAGCTGCCTAAATAGATGGCGCTACCAGTATATAGTCAATCATACTAGCTCTCTTATCAGTGCAGAATGTAACAGAATTGGAGCTAATACTTGAATATGAACCGTTTATCGGGCACAGGTTTGCAAATTTTGGGTGGGGAATTCTGCAAATCTCATTTATGATGGGGACTGATTAATAAAACGGGTGTGTGGGGACTGGTGAATAAAACAGGTTATGTAGATTTTATTATGTTCATCGTTGAACATGATATAGCTCTGCTTCAAGAGACTTGGTGCGTGGAACCTTTCTTTTCCCCATCATTCCATGCAATACCCCCTAAATGGGCGTTAAAGTCACCGTCAATCAAAGCTTTATCCGCCATGAAATCCCTTTTTAATGATTCTACATAAAAGCAACAGCAACCCCATTTATCCAAGATCTGAACCTTAGTAGACAGTGGAGGAATATACACCTTCATTATAATCCATGAATGTCCTTATTTTAACTTCAGTCTGATAGTCAAACACAGATCACCACAAGGCAGGAATTAATCAACTGTCCACATCTTGTGGTTTGTTACCATTGTAAGAAGGCCTGTACGCAGCCGGCCTCCAGTTTTCAGGGACATACCTAACAAGTTAAAGCACATGTATCCCTTCAAAAAGAAAGGTTCCATGCACCAGGTCTCTTGAAGCAGAACAATATGTTCAGCGATGAACATAATAAAATCTGCATCACCCGTTTTATTCACCAGTCCCCACACTTTCCAGGATATCATAGAGACAGAATGTTTTCTATCTCTACTATATCCCGCTAGTCATTGTATGTCTGTACCACTCAAGACATTTCCTGACTGATCTTGCTCCATTATTCCCCCATCCACAAGGGTATGATGCTGTCCTATACCATAATTCAGTTCATCCAGAAGAAGCAACTTTACGGTCACATTAGAGGATGTAGATATCCCTGAAGAAAGAAAGAAGCTTGTGTTCTCTCTCTCTCTCTCTCTCTCTCTCTCTCTCTCTCTCTCTCTCTCCCTCCACTACCTAAAGAGAAGCTCAAGAGTATTTTGAGCTTAGCTACAACAAAATTATATGTGAAAAATCTGCTGAAGTAAGCTTCACTTTTGCAATGTGTAATCTTCTAAAATTAGACTTAAAGACAGATTTTTTTTACTGTGTTTGTATGGACTGTTCATATTATTATCTATTCCCCACAGATAATAACTCTCACTAAGGGTTCTGGGAGTTTTGCCACTGACTTCACTGGTAACAGGGTTTTAACCTGGAAATTTGAAACAAAAATACAAGATTTACAGAGAATAATCTAAGTGAGAATGCATGGCTGCAACTGAGAGCAGAACAGGGCCAAAGGGCCAAATCGATCCACAGTGCAATACCTTTCAGCATAAGTAAATGATTCTGACTACAATTATAATCTTTCTTCTATCACTGAGGTTTATCACAGTGGTGATAAGTTGGGGTGGGACTTGGCTGAAAATATCGGATACCGGTTGTACCAGATATCAGATATCGGAATACTGGAATACCGGATTAAAACCGGTATACCTGTACTGGATTTTTTTCCTTTGAAATCAATGGGCAAGTTTTCCCATTGAAATCAATGGGAGAAAAAAGTAAAACTGAAATTACCTGTAATATAGAGACAAAATGTACAGATTCAGTGACAGATTCACTTGTTGATTTCTTAACTGCTAACCACTAGACCACACATTGTGCCTAGTGGCCCCCACAGCCCCCAGTAGCCCCCATGGCCACTACTACTTTTTTTTCTTTTAAAAATAGGGTTTTTTCCCCACAGCACTCAGAAGTCAGATCATCACACACAGTATAACAGTCACTGCCAGTACCAGACTACACTTTGTGCCCAGTAGCCCCCATGGCCCCAGAAGCTTCCAACGGCCACTACTATTTTTTTTCTTTAATAAATAGGTTTTTTTTCCACAGCACTCAGAAGTCAGATCATCACTATCACAGCAACTGCCAGTGGAGGACACTCGGACAGTGGCACGTGATGTCAGTCAGACAACCATGCAGTTTAGTTTGCTACTGGAATGCAATCAGAGGATGTCAGCTAAGGGGCACCAGGGGGTCCCTAATAAAATAACTTAAAACCCCAAAAGAAAACATTAAACTTACCAACAGTTGCAGCAGCATGATTTCACACCTCCAGCAGTATGTGGCAGTCCTTCATGATGCCAAGTCTGCTGTAGAAATGCCTTCCAAGCCAAAGCTCCAGAAGTTCACAGAAGGAAAAAAAATAATCAAATTTACTATTGGCCACTGCCAGCTGAGCTCAGCCAAGTGCCAACCCCCAATCACATCCCTACCCCCTCTACAAATCTTAGGGAACCTTCAGGATTGGATGCCTTGAATTAAAAAAAAGGAACCAATGCAAGGCAAGCAGTTAAAAAAGGCGCCAAATGCAACAGTTTGTTACACAGGGAGGGGGCAGAGAGGGACTCAATAAGTGGTAAACAAAACCTGTGCCCAACTACTGCCCAACTGCCAAAAAAGTCCTTTAAAAAAAAACGAGATCTGAGACCAATGCAAAAAACAAGTACAGCCTGAAATATTGGATCTCGGTTTTAAATCTGGTACTGCCAAATACCAGCAATATCGGATCTTGGGAGAACCGGTATTCCCACCCCTAGAAAGCAGGCCCTAGAAAGAAGCCCTAATGACAACATGCTTCTCTTAATATTTGTTTCTCTAGCTCAGAGCTCACAACTCCATTTTGGATGAGGGAAGTATGCACAGACTTTTTCAGTCTAAAGCATGTCAAAATTGAGGATGAGCAGCTCAGTGCACAGACTGGCAGAAAAGTTAGTTATTCTTCTCATCCCCCTATCTTTCAAGGGTCAGACTCTGTCATGCTCATCTTCAAATACTTCAATAGGAAGTTACAACACTTGTGCTGGCACACCACTTTGAACAGAAAACTCCTTATCATGTTTACATTACTTCATAGGTATCCCTACTAAACGTAGTGAGTATGGGACTAATTTCAGAGTAAGGTATGTTTCAGTGACTATAATGATCTGACTTTCTGTTAGAAGCAGGAAGCTATCCAATGCCTTAGTCTTGAGAAGACTGTGCAAAACCCTTTCTCAGATTTTTAAGGCTGTTTTCAAATGAGCACGTCTGGGAAGGTCCGTGTGTGCTGAGCAGGATGACCATTGACTGCCTACCCATGTGGGGAGAGTGGGTGGGATTCAAATAGGTCAGGGATGCGTGTAAACTGCTAGCCATGGACATGTTAGCCTTCCCCCCCCATGAAGCAGTCCGTATTGTTATCTGATTCTCTGTGAGTGGCCATGCATGGCTGGTGCATGGGTTATGGGACTGCACCCCCTGCCCCTCCCCCCCCACCTTCAGAGGGGCATTTGGATGCATGTAGGCTGGGTGGACCTGCATGGTTGTGTCTCATACAAAAAGAGCCTAAGAAGACAGTGCAGAATCATTAGAATTGCCAGGAGCCCCTTATTTTAAGGGATCTTCCTTATTGTAAGGGAACATTCCTTATTTGAAAGCCCCACAGCTCTATAGGACATAACGGACATGCCTTCTATACATAACAGATGCCACTTATTCTGAACACCACAGCTCCATGCAACATAGTGGACATTCCTTGGGTTTCTGTAGTATTCTTTATTTTGAAATTTTGATCTGGCAATGGGTATTTTCAGACGTGACAGGGCGGCATTTGCCCCGTCACGGAAACAACCCATAGATTCCCTGCCGGAATCACTCTGGCACGACCAACAGACGTGCTGGGGGATTCCGGCGGGGAATCGGGGAGGGGGCAGGGCCGCATGGTGCAACATGCGGCCACCTGCCCTTGCCCCCCCATGCTCCCACACCGCCCGCCCTCTGGGGAGATAGGTGGGCGCCACGGCCAATGTGGCTGCAGTGCCCGCCCAAAATGACCATGGCCCGGAATCCCAGCGGGGATTCTGGGCTGTGATCGCCATCCAGACGTGATGGGCCTCTTCATCCCCGCCAGGAATCTCATTCATCACGCGATCAGTGCCGGCCCCGCGAGTTCAGCCGATCGCATGATGAATGAGATTCCTGGCGGGGATTGAGTGTGGTTAACATCTGGGGGAAAACTTCTGGTTCCCCAACAGACGTTACGAGGGCATTCCCCACCACAGGGAATTGACTGTGGTTGACCGTAATCTCGTAACGT
Source organism: Sphenodon punctatus (assembly GCA_003113815.1). Taxonomy (NCBI): domain Eukaryota; kingdom Metazoa; phylum Chordata; class Lepidosauria; order Sphenodontia; family Sphenodontidae; genus Sphenodon; species Sphenodon punctatus. Next base: position 199,336 of record QEPC01000061.1, read on the forward strand.
CTGAAAATACCCAACCAAGGTATCACTCCACTTCCATTAATTGCACAATATCGCAACTGGCTGACCAGGTTTGTTTCCAGTGTCCTACTGCTGAGGCTAACACTTGTCCAAGGCCACCTGGTGAAACCAGGCATCAAAGACAGACTTCTTAGTTCCAAATTTAAAGTTTTATCCCTGGATTACATTGGAACTGGAGCAAAGCTAGAACAAAGAATTACCTGTCACCTGTAAGGCTGGGCGAACAGATCGCAGTTCGGGTTCAGCCGTTCGGTTCGGCTGCGTTGGGTTTGTCTATTCAGTTCGGCTGTTTGGTTCATTTGCCGGGTTTGGGTTCGGCTGTTCGGTTCGGCTGTTCGGTTTGGGTTCGGCTGTTTGGGAAATGTTTTTTATGGGATTTTGTTTGTTTGCTTTTCATATGGTTTTTTGGTTTTTTATTTGGTTTTATATGGGTTTGGGGGTTTTTATTTGGCGTTTTTGTTTTTACACTGAAGCTCTAAGGATGGTTGCAGTTCATAAGATAACCATATTGGATATTTTGGTTTGGTTATTTTGGGCTTGAGTTATTTTATTTCAGTTATTTATTTCAGTTATTTCAGTATTTTCAACAGTAAGCCCTAGCACCTTCCAACTCTCTAGCAGTGCTGGCTAGGAGAAAATTTGGCCTGATATGGCCAGTCTTGTTGAAGAGATTATTTTTTTTCATTTCATATTCCACCATTTTGGATGGATCCATCACCCTTTAATACCCTGATAACAAATACAGTATAATGCACTCCTATGGGACCAGAAGAAAGGCTAATTCTATGACTGGGTTCACTACAATAGGGTTGGCTATGTGTAATTGATACAAATGGTTCTTGATGTTGGGATTGTTATAAATTGGCTTAATCTGATAGACCCTTGTCACTAGGTGTGAAATAGCCTCTTTACAAACCTCTTGGCACCACTTTCTTGTTTGGGGGAAATAGCTCCATCATTTGGGTCAGAGAGCACCTTAACTTGGCACCAGCCTCAGCACTGGGGACAATTCCCAGCCAGTCTGCTCTTCCAGATACCCTTACTCTTGTGCAGCAACTGCCAGGATTTCTAGGACAGCTACTCGTGCAGCCCCAGAAGGGCGCAAAGCCAAGAATGTTGGACAGGTTAATTTTAAAAGGACCACAGCCTGCTCCCCCATAGGAGATTCATTATAAGCCAGGTTTGTTATACGGAGGTTTGACTGTATTCCATTCCCTAGACACAAAAAAGCAGTAGACATTTTTTGTAGTATAAAGACAAAACAGCAGAAAACAAAAGACCAGTGCTGAGAGCTAAATATTATCCTGGCTATCGTGAGAAGGATGAGAAGAAAAGTAGAGTGGAAACAAATAGTGGATTTTGTATTTGTGGATATAATTTGCATTTTTGGATAGTTGTCATAATATCCGAATAGTATTCAGATTGGGAATGTGCATTTGCATATATGTTTATTTGCGTATTCCATTTCAATTACGTAGTTATTTTGGTTACTTCTCTCTGGCTCCTGTGCATGTGCAATAGTGCTAATAGGGCTGAAATGAAAATACTGAAATAAATGAAATGAAATAACTGAAGCCCAAAATAACCGAACCAAAATAATATCCAACATGATTATCTTATGAACCGCAAATTATTGAATAATGGTTATTTCCCACTTTGTTGGTTTTGATTCATTTAGACATTTGCACAGATATTAGTTTAAGCTCTAGGCAAGAGACAAAGCCCATGATTCTCAAGTCACTTGTTCTAGAGTAGAACTATTGAAATCAGTGGGACTCCTCTGGTTTGAGGACTATGAAAAAAAATAATTAGTTAGATGATTGTGAGAAAGCTTTCAAGCTTCACAAAGCTCTTCCCCAGGCAGGAATGAGAAGGCTAGCAATGAATGTGAGACAAATATAAAAAGCCTAGTATTTGCATTATGTAGGTTAGATCAGGGGTTCATAATGGTCTCTGCTGGTCTAAAAACCTAGGATATGTTTCTCTGCTAAAACTTTGCACTCACCATTGAAACATTTAGTGTGTGGGGAAAATAGTTAGTTGCACTAAAGGGAAAATGCATTACTACCTCCTAATTATAATGCCATTTGAGATCTGTTCCACAACAAGCACTCCATTACTCTTGACATATAGCATGCAGTATGGCTATGGAAAAGTTAATTGTCTTTTAAGAAAGCCTTTTTACATACATTTTATTCCATTTTTCATTCTTCCATTTTCTTGAGGCAGAATAGCAATGCTTTCTCTCAGACTGGATGTGACCTTTGTTTAATAAACATTAATTTCCCTACTGTGTCTAAAATAAAAATCATGCAGTTTTACAGACACCAGATTAGAATTACTTGTTTGCAATGGAATATAAATACTTGTCACCATTTATTAATCTTTTCCTAGAGTCTTCCTTTGCTATATTCCTAAACATGATGCAAGAGTTCATCCTGAATGACTACCAGAGCTTAACACAGAGGTTCTCAAACTTTGGGTCCAGGCCCCAAATGAGGTGGTGCCATCTGGCAGTCATGATCTTGACCATGAGGATGGAGGTCATGAACTTGACTGCTATTTGATATACTTTGCATTGTCTTTGGGTGGTAACAGAAGTAACAGTGGAGCACTGCCATCACGACCTTACCCACATTAGGATCCTGCCACCAACCGTCCCAACCAGGCTGGGCCAGCCAACGAATAGGCTGGTGGCTGGGGAGGGCAGGGAGCCACATGAATGTTCAGCCAGCTAGCTCCGCCTCTGCCCTGCACCCAGTGTCCCACACCCACCATGATGTGCAGCTGTGGCAGCCAACAATGACCACCATGTCAGTTGACCGTGGCAGACCTGATTCAAACTGGGTCATGGTGGGCCATAACAAACTTATAGTCTTCTGTGGCCTACTTTGGCCTGATTGGGTGGACAGTATCCCAGGCAGTGATCCTGGAGTTCTCCGGGATCACAGTCCAGGTGAACCGCTGACATGCCTGGGAGAAATCCTGGATGAACATCTAGCAGGGCACCAACAAACATGCTAGTGACTCACAGGCCAAAGCGGGTCTCAGCGGGCCACCGTCATGCTTGTTAACACTCTTTGTTGCTATGTGGGGTTGCAAGATTGTAGGTACTTCTCAAAATGGTCTATGAAAAAAAGTACTGCCGACAACTCAGGGCCCTGTGGTATACAGAGGATCTGTGGCAGATGAAGTGGGAAGAGTGGTGGTTAGAGTGACAGCGGCGTCATTCTCATACTGAAGTTGACCAATCATGACATAAAGTCTGTTTACATACCTATGCCATGGCGGTGTGGGCAGCAAAGAAAGCCTTCTTTGCTGCCCTCATGCATCCACTAAGTCACGTCAAACTGAGCTTTTCCGGGTGGTGAGGGTGGTGGTCAGTCCAAACTCCCTCCTCCTGGATCCAGAGTCATCTAATACTCTCTGTGACTTGTTTGTGGACTTTTTTGTGGATAAAATTGCTCAAATCCATTATCCACTTACTACTTTTGATAGTAAGTGAACCAGAGGCAGTTGAAGCCCCACCTTGTCCTGTTTTATGGAATCAATTTCAGTGCATGTTGCACTCTAATGCAGAGGATGTTCTGGGGTCTGCTCGAGCCACTTGTTGTAAACTGGACCCATGCCCATCCTGGCTGGTTAAGGCCAGCCGGGAGATGATGGGGCTGTTGCTGACCAGGATAGTCAATGTCTCCCTTAGGGAGGGCAGAGTGCAGGAGGACTGCCTCAAGGAAGCGGTGGTGTGGCTTCTGCTCAAAAAACAATCACTTGACATTGATGCCCTGGCCAGCTATCGGCTGATCGCTAACGTTCCCTTTTTAGGGATGATTATTGAGCAGGTAGTGGCTAGTCAGCTTCAGGAGCATCTGGATAAGATCAGTTACCTAGATCCCTCGCAGTTTGGCTTTCATCTGTGTTATGGCACTGTGACTGTGCTTGTGGCCTTGGTCTGCAACCTCTCTCGTGAGTTGGACAAGGGTCGTTCGACCCTGTTGATCCTATTAGATCTCTAGGCTGCATTTGATACCATTGATCATGAGTTGTTGGTGACTCGGTTGCGGGACCGAGACGGAGTGGTCAGTACTGCTCTTGAATGGTGCTGCTCTTTCCTGGCTGGGAGAACTCAACGTTTGGTGCTGGGTGATAGTTCATCTTCCCCGGGACATCACGTGTTGAGCCCCATAAGGTTCCATCTTATCCCCTCTCTTGTTCAATGTGTACATGCAGCCTTTGGAGGAGGTTGTCAGAGGATTCAGCATTAGGTGTCATCAGTATGCTGATGACACCCAATTGTATCTCTCTTTTTCGTCAGACCCAGGCCTGGCAGTCTCGGTGCTTACTCAGTGTTTGTCAGCTGTGGCGGACTGGATGAGGGCAAGCCACCTGAAGCTGAATCCCAACACGACAGAGGTGATGGTTGTAGGAAAAGTCAGGAGAGTGGTGGCCCCCATCATTAATGGGGTCCCCCCTGGTGTCTCAAATCTGTAGTCTGGGGATGCTCCTAGACCCACAGCTCAGTCTGGATGTCCAAGTGGTGACTGTGGCGAAGGGTGCATTTCGCCAATTACATCTGATACGACGGCTTAAGCCATATGTCTAAGACACGGACCTTGCCACTATCATCCATGTTTTTATTACCTCGAGATTGGATTACTGTAACACGCTCTATGTGGGGCTACCCATGGTGATGTTCCAGAGACTGCAGCTAGTGCAGAATGCAGTGGCTTGTCTCCTTAGGGGGACAAGTTGTCACAAGCATATTACACTAGTACTCCATACTCTGCACTGTCTGATGATAGTCTTCCAGGCCCAATTCAAGGTGTTGGTCTTGACCTTTAAAGTCCTGAATGACCTGCACCCTGCTTATCTGCAGGATGACCTCACCCTCCGGGTCCTGGATCTGCCTCTCCGGTTGGCCGGGAGCGCCCTCCTTGAGGTCCCCCGGGTTCCCCAGGTGTCGACTATGAAGAGGGTGTTCTCGGTGGCTGCACCGCGACTGTAGAACTCCCTCCTGTCAGAGGTCCAACTGTTCTTAGACCTCTCCTCTTTCCATAGACAGTGTAAGGCCTGACTGTTCTGCCGGGACTTTGATAAGCGAGACGGGTGATGGGTGGGGGGTTGGGGTAGGGATGGGAATTTCTGTTTTCTCTGCTAGGGTTAATTTAATGCTAAATGGTTTTATTTGTTTTATTATTTTAAGGTGTTGTTAACCTCCCCAAGATGCGTAAGCAGGAGGGGACGGCAAAAAAAAAAAAGAGAAATATATAAATAAAATAAAATGGGGTCACAGACAAAATGGCTGGAAAGCTAAGGTTACTTACCTGTAACCTTGGTTCTTTGAGATGGGCTCCATCTCTCACATCAATGGGATCTGCGCCTGCACAGATTAGCTCAGGAATTTTCTTTAAGCAGTTCATCCATTGTGCTCCACAGCCCCTTCTCTTCCATCTTGTCCTCTTGGCAAGCTCACACTGAAGCTATAAATAGAAGGAGCAGAGAACTCTTATGAGATTCTTGAAAGCCTAAAACTGATTCTCTTGAGAGTCTCAAAACTCCCAAACCACTCTGTGCATGCACAGAATGGCTGCCAGGGGAGATGTATGTAGAGAATAGCTGCGGGAGCCATTTTTCACATGAACAGGGCCAGCTTTTGGCCATACAAGAGTCTCACGAGAACAGGTCAAGAACAGGTCAATGTTCTTGTTCTCACAAATCTTGGTGAGAACCTGGCTCTCACCGAGATTTGCAAGATCTGTGAGGGTGAATTTTAGCCTTAGTTTAACCCTGCCTAGATTACGCGGGTTGTTGCCTGAGTGAACAGCATGGAACTAAAAACATTGGGAGCCAGAGGGCTGGTACCTGGCTATAGATACTGGATACTGGTGGAGACTTTATGTATAAACTGTGTGGAGACTAAAGAGACGGTGAACTAATTCCCAGAAAGCATGACTATTGGGCCCTAATCCTGCCAGGGTTCACGCCATGTGACCTTATCCCTGCCGCAAACATCTCATGGTCCTCTGATGATACAGGGAAGAATGTGGTGTATTGCGGGTCTATTGGAAGTGCTGATGAAGGGGTCTTCCAGGGAACTCTTGAGATTTTCATGAGCTTCTTGGAGATGGCAATGTAATTTGGGAAGGGACATCCTTCTGCAAAATCGTGTAAATAGGATCATCCTCTTCCTTTTCCACAGGGGCTGTCTTCAAAGTGAGAGCAGTTGTAATTTCATGAATTAGGCCCTGAAATTTCTTATGGTCCTCCAAGGTTTGGGCTGGTTCTGAGATGTTAACTGAGGGTGAGGACAGTAAGTGTCCTGATTCTGTGGAACTTGTATTAGTATTAGAAGGGGATGATGAGGAAACCTTCTGAGATATGTTTGATTTGAGATGGAGGGCTTCTTTGTTGGAAGGGATTCTTGTTTGGGTAGATCTTGATATTCAGTAAATGCCTTTCTCATTTAAGTTATAGTGGGTGTGAAGGGAGTCAGGGACCAAGAGCCATGGTATTCACCACATTTGGTGCCATTGTAGGTACTGGGGTTAATGGAGGTTGTTGTTAGTACTGAAACAAGAACAAGTGTTCCCTTCCTGTTGGGAACAGACCTGAAACAAAAAAAATCTCAATGAGTACTGCTTCTATCAGAAACAGGGCATTCGCCAAGAATCGTGTGACATGGAAACTTACCAGCTTTCCTGCTGTTTTCTCCATTTTCTGATATTTTTTGCATGTTGAATGGGACTGCCACGAGCCAGTTCCAAGCCCCCATGTATGCCTTGCCTGCAAACTGGAGGGCTGTGGAGATAAAAAATGTGCTGGCTATGCACTGGGGAAATGTTGAACATTGTCAAAACTGCTGTAAAACTGCTGTAAAATTCCCTGAAAGTGATGAAATTGATGAAATAGTCCAGGGCATTCTGCACAATGTGCAGTGATTAAAATTTTTTATTTTTTTGGTTCTCTGCAACAATTAAGCAAAGATGCGATGACACTGGACACATCATTGGTACTGTAGGTAGAGAAGGAGAAGAAGTCAGAGTAGGGTGGCCACTGACACATCGGCAGAAAAGAGGACAATAATGTGCATTATATTTACATATGCTAATTATATACTAATTTATGCAAATGTGTGGGACAGAGGTCAGGGCTGAAAGTGGGTGGAGCCAAGCCAATGGTAGGCGGGGCCAATGGCAGGCAGAGCCAACCAAATGGTTACGCCAGTGGTGTGGTTTAACCCAGCAGCAAGGAGTTCCTAGAATAAACATTGAATGGAAATTATATTAGTTAACCCTGTGAACTCCTTGCTGCTGCATGAAGCCCTGCCACTGGGGATGAGAGTCCTCTTACTAAGATCCCATCCAATGTGTTTCTCGCACTAGTCCCATTTCTCCCTAGTAGCGTGAAAAAATAGAGCCCAGGTCGGCTCACTGTGAGGAGAAACTGATGTTTTAAGTGTCTCATCAAACCGATAATAACTACCAGTGATTCTCTACCATTTCAACCAACTTTCATTTTTCTATTTGTCTTTTGGTTTTTGTTTTGTTTTTTATGGGGAATAACACCAAAGTCAATCTCAGAAACCTTTGAACAACATTGCATATAAGAACATTAGGGATAACACACCCAAGTCACCCTGTAAACCCTTTGAACATGTTTTCACATAGTACTGGGGGTAACACACCCATGTCATCCTTAGAAACATTTGAACAGTGCACATTAGAACATTGGAGGTAACGCACTCAAGTTACCCTGAAAAACCTTTGAACATGTTTACACATAAAAACATTGGTGGTAACACACCCACATCACTCTAAGAAGCCTTTGAAGGGGGGTTGCTGGCAGGGGGGTTTCTGGGGATAACCGGGGGATTGCTGGGAGGGGGGAAGCCGGGAGGGATTATTGGTGGGAGGGAAGTTTCCGGTGGGTAGCTGGGGGGGTTGCTGGTGGGAGCAGGGGTGGTGGGCCCTTCAGGGTGGCAGGGCTCCCCTGGCCGGTGGCAGGCTCCGGCAGGCGGCAGCTTTAAAAAACAAACAAACAAACAAGCAAACAAAATCTGGCTGTGTCAGCATCGCGCTGAATGTGTGGTGCCACCTCGAAGAACCTTGTTTAGCAAGGCAGAGACCTTCTGAAGGTCTCTGCCTTGCTAAACAAGGTTCTTCTGAAGGTCTCTGCCTTGCTAAACAAGGTTCTTCGAGGTGGCTTTGCACATTCTCACTGGTTGTGCATGCGTGCGCGCGCACACACAACCGGTGACTGTCTCACCCCCACCCCCTGAAGGCTTTCTAAGGAAGCCTTCCACTAATTTGGAAACCATCCAGAACAATCTCGGAAACTGAAGGCTTCCTAAGGAAGCCTTCAGGGTCAAAAGAGAGCCGTTCTCTATGCGGAGTGGGCAGCTAGAAGAGCCGTCCACTCTGCATAAAGGGACCCTGCAATGGAACAGTGCTGCAAGGGACACTCTTGCATTACAAGGGCCGGGTAGAGGGAAAGTTCATACGGGGGCGCCCAATAGAGGCACCCCCGGTATGAACTAAGAGTTTCATGTGTGTCAGCAGCTCCCAGCCACCTGTACAGGCTGGGTCCCAACCTGTGCAGGGGGCTGGGAGCTGCTGATGCACGTACAGCTCTTAGCGTCCCCCAAGTCCCTTCCTCCCTCCATCCTTGGCAGGGAGGAAGGGACTTGGGGAGGCTAAGAGAGCTGCCTGCACATTTCTTGGATGGATGAGAAGCAGCAGCGGCAGAGAGGAGTCGACAGGGATGATGGTGAGTATTAAATTGTGGGGCCAGGGGTAGGGGGAGCGGGGGGGCACATGGGG
>QEPC01000061.1:232176-253946 GCA_003113815.1 Sphenodon punctatus
CTCTCTCTCTCTCTCTCTCTCTCTCTCTCTCTCATACTAGATGGCCTCGGCCGCCTTATCTGACTGACCTCATGATGCAGGATGGCATTGGGAAACAAACTGTAAGCCTGCCAGCCGGCCTATGGTTACACGATCTTGGCTCGTCTATGTGACACTGACTGACTCTCACTCTCTCGCACTGCACAGTCTTTGCTAGCCTATCTGAGTGCACTGCTGCCAATGTCCCAGCCTGCCTGCCCTATTGCCTCCCATGCCACGCTGCCTGTCTGTCCATCCACCTTGACGCCAAGCTCAAAGCATGCTTCAGTCCACCTTCCTACCTCCCATATCAAGGTGCCTGTCTGCCCACACAGGTTGCCTAGCTCAAAGCCTGCCCAAGCCTTACTTCCCTACTGCCTCTCATGCCACGCTGCCTGCCTGCCCGCCTGCCCAGGTTGCAAGGCTCGAACCCTTCCTCAGTCTTCCTGACTGCCACTCATTCCATGCCACCTGACTGCCTCCCTCGGCAACCAATGTCTGCTGCTGCTAGTGCCAAAGGCCCCCAGGCCTATATGCTGTCTGTGCCAAGGGTTCTGTACCCAGGTTACCGCCAAGCTCCAAGCCTGCCTCAGCCCGCCTTCCTGCCTTTCATTCCAAAGTGCCTGTCTGCCTGCCCAGGTTGCTGCCAAGAGAGAGAGAGAGAAAGAGAAAGTCCACCCACTGCTTGAAGGAGAGACAGACACAATCCCACCCATGCTGTCACCTGCACTATATGTCCAGAGAGAGAGAGAGAGAGGTTCCCAGATAGAAAGAGGAAGATGGGGGTTAGAGGGGGAGAGGTAGGTGTATCCAGCTACCCTGGCTGCCACCTGCCAGAACCAGGAAAAACTCCCATCTGTGCTCATCCGCCCAATGCCCATTGCCCACATCCAGCATGCAGCAAATCTACCATAATGAGATGGAATATAACACACAACATTTTATATCTGCCTGACTGCCTGCCTGTGTGCGTTCCTGTACCTGCTTCTACCACCTATTGCTGGATCGAATGAAGTGTGCATCATAGGCTTTCGGTTGTCATTGCACTATCCCTGAATCAGTCATGCCCGCCTATCCCAGGAAAAATCAACTAGTTTCTGGGACCATCATTCCAGTCACTGGGGGCTGCATTCCATTCCACTGCATCCAGAAGCCCGGTGCCCACACACCAGCCTCCCCCCCCAAGCCTACTCCTCTGCACCCACCCGCGGATGCCCACTGAAGCTGCCATAAATAAAAGCCCCTTTGACCACCATCTCCTGCCGCCTGCTGCCTGCTGCCAAGGAGTCTGTCTCTCTTTCTCTCTGTCACACCCACCTACACAAACACAAGCCTTGCACCTCCTGGGGGGGTTGTATGCTAGTTGAAACCCTGCTACTGGCACAGCACATCTTTTGGTTAATAACTAAGCTACATGGGGTGGCAGGTGCTGCTGGTACGGATTGACAAGCTGTATAAGATACTGCCACCTGCCAGCCAGAACTTCAGCATGTAGGGATAAAAGATTGGATAGTTCAAATGAAACTTATAACAATAAATACAACAACTTTTATTAAAACTATTTAAACAACAAGGACAAAACAACAACAACTACAACATTCAGAAACCAAAAGCAAACATTCAAAGGAAACTTATACAAAACTATGAGTCTCTGGACCTGTCCCCCGGGACTTGGGGAAAAGTCAACAGCCGTTGGGGCATAGCACAGGGCTGAGTGCCGGCCACCCAGGACTCTTCAAGCTCATAGCCATGGGAGACGGCAAAATCCATGGCCCCTTGAACATCCTGATGCCACCTGGAGACCACCTAGTGGTACATTTGCAGGCGGTCCATCTCGGCGGAGACATACTGGCCATACGCCTCCACCTTCTACCTCTCCACCTGGACTGCCAGTAACTGCTCCAACAGGCAATTCTCCATGGTGGCTGCGGACCACTGCACCTCAGCCACAAAGTCCCTGGTGGGCCTCTCCAACTGGGCCCAAAAGGCCTTGGCCTCTGCATTCTCCCGGGGCCCGGAGGTCTCCACATCTGGGATGGGGGGGAGGGCTTAAATGGCGTTCTTTCCGGATTGCCTCCCCAACCCCATTCTTCTAGCGCTAGGGCTCCATGGCCACATTGGAGTCCTCCGCCTGCCACTTCACTTTCAGTGGGTGCCTGCCACTTTCGATGTGGGTGATGAGTCCAGATGTGGTCCTATCCCTCTGGAGCCAGAATCTTTTGTGGCAGTGCTAAGAAGAGCATAAAAAGATAGGAACATAAGAAGTGCCATGCTGTGTCAGACCAATGGTCTGTCAATCCCTGCCTGCATTCTGTCTCCACAAGTGGGTGGACTGGGTGGCCAATCTCTCTCTACAGGGGAATTCCATTCCTAACAGGTCATAGGGCAATTCATTCCCTGTTGTTCCAGTACCCGTGCCTTACCTTGCATGTGGTGACTCCGTCGCCCTTGTCATAAAATGTCCAGACATCCAACCTTGACCGCCGGATGTCTGGGGGTGTCACTGGTGACTTCAGCCTAGGGGTCCTCCTTGGCCTGGCACAGCGCTGGGGCCAGCATCTGATTACTTTCTGAAATAGGAACACATTACGAACATCAAAGTAATACCATGCATTTATGATGATGCCTCTAGTCCTCCCTCCTTGGGGTGCTAGGGATTGCAACTAGAAAGCACGTGCAAATCCTGCCCTCCTGGGGGTGCTAGGGGATGCTAGGGATTGCAACTAGAAAGCCCCTGGCTGGCATGTGCAAATCTTGCCCTCCCTAGGGTGCTGCTAGGGAGGGATGGCATTGGAGAGACCCTGCCTGGCACATGCCAATCCTGGGGTGCTGCCTGCTAGGGAGGGATGGCAATGGAGAGACCCTGTCTGGCATGTGCCAATCCTGCCTTTATTTGGGGGTGCTAGGTAGGGATGGCAACTGGAGAGTGGGGATGGCTGGCAAGCACATTTTTGGGTGGGGGTGCTGCTCGTGCTCGTGCCTGACTGCTGGAAGAGCCCCCCACACTACAGTACCCCTCTCTTTGTGGCAGACATCCACTGCAACCCACTGATGCCCACTGTTTGTGCCTGACTAAAGCTCACCACCCACTCGCATGCCTGTGAGTTCGCTCTAATGGATAGAACCTTAAATTTCTTGTCCTCAAAGTAAAAAAAAAGTTTACAAATCTGGCAGTAGTGGCAGCAGAACCTCCTGCACCTGCCGGCTCTGGCTCCTCCTCCACCACTGAAGGTCCAGCAGCGGCTGGAGGAACCTCTTCCTCCACCACTGGCTCCACCACCTTGGCCTTCCCCCAGGCCCAGAGCTTAATGGTGGTGGCACTGGTGGTCACCTTCTTCTCCATTTTTTTTTATTTTTATTTTTTTAAACACACACCCAACAGCCAACACAACACACACAGCACCCTCCAACACTCACCAACCAGCCAAACCAAAACCAACACACACCACACAGCCAAAACACACATGAATCAAAAACGAACACACAGACAGCCACAACACATGCTCTCACCCACACAAGCTCCGCATGCACTTGATTTTCCTGTTTCTGGGGTGATCACGGGCTCTCGTGATACTTCTCCCAAATGCCCGAACCGAACCGAACACGACCAAATCCAATGGCCGAACCCAAATGCGACGAACGAACCTAATGGCTGAACCGAAAGCAACCGAACTGAACAGCCAAACCCGAACCACGATTTGTTCGCCCATCCCTGCACTGTACTACTGTCATGTTTTTTCACATCCTCTGACTGACACTGTTGTAAAGGAAGTGGTTTACTTCTCTTCAGTTACGGGGAAAAAAACCTCATGAAAACCCAAAACGGTACCCAGAAATGTGGGTATTACCTGTAGGTACCAAATCAGGTACCCATTTCAGGTCTAGTATGGAATGACATGGAGAGGGTGAGCGGGAATAGGTGGAATTATTATTAATTATTATTATTACTACTTTAGATTTATACCCTGTGAATAAACCTAACAATACAGACAATACTGTTATGCTGCTTTCCAAACAGTGTTATACCGTCAAAGCTGCTACATTGTGGCTCTGAACCAGCCTCCCCCCCCCCGTAATCTCCAGCTCCACTGTGCAGGGAAGGTCTTTGCACATAGTTGTCCAATGCTGGCACATGTGTGTGCTTTAGGGGGCGATTGTCATGTCTTGGATGTTATGTGTGTATGTATTTTTTTTTCCGACGGCCAATGACTATGTAAAAAAATTTACTTAACTAACTAGCACATAGTTGTTGTCACATCTACATGTAAGGGAAGATATTTGTAAGTCAGAAGCAGTAGGTGGCAGGGAGCGGACATGCAGATTGGGTTGGGTTCTTTCCCCAATATAGCTTATCCCTCCTCTTCTGCTACTCTCTCAGTTCTGGCTTGGAAAGGAAGAGGCAGAAGATAGTTCTGTCTTCCTGTCTCTGCATCTCCAAACAAAAGCACATAAAGTGGTGGGGGAGGGAGACTGTGGTATCTGGGTGGCAAGCCACAGGAACACCCACTCATTCCTGTGCATTTTTCACAGGTAGCAGTGGAACCATGTATCCCCCCAGATTTCAATGAATGTCACTGTGTCCTCCTCACACCAAGATACCTGCTCCTGTTGGGTGGTCCAGGGGCCTTATCCCAGTGCTGTGTGGTCCTGTGCGCCCGATACTGCCCCTGGGAGTGGTGGTGCTGGTGAATGCCTGTGAAGACGGTGATAAACACACCCCACATATAACTTGTTCATACCATGGAAAGGCTGCTGTGGCCTCCCACCACAACCTCCCCTGCAACGTGGGTGCACTGATTTACTGTTCTGAACTGTCCGTCCTCCTGTTCAATGGTCCCCCCTTTGGCTGGCACTGTCTCTGTTGTGTTGTAGGATGGGCATTGGGCATGAGCTGCTGTATAGACTGGGGATGCCCAACATGGTCTTACCTTTGATGTTGGTTCCCTTTAAGGGTGCTGGTCCCATCTTGTGAGAAGGAGGGGTTGAGGCATGGCTGATCCATTGACCAGTCCAGGCCTTTTGCCTGAAGCGCTTTAGTCCTGGTGGACTCTGCCCCATGGCGGAGCTGGGTAGGTCCAAATAGATGGGAGGGTGCACGTTCACCCAGTTTAACCCAGGTGACAGGTCAGGCCTTACCCCAGGTTGCATTGCCAAGCTTCTCCAGCCCATGCATCCCATAGCAACTGGCCACCTGCCCTGAGGTGGGCATGGGAAACATCTGGTAGTGGCTAAACAAACAAGCTGGTGAGTCCTGGGCTAATGCAGGCTACTGTCTCATTTTTTTCACGCAGTGAGAGGACAATGGGGAGCTAGTGGAATGATGAGCAGGTGGGCTTGGAGAGAATGGGTGGAATGGCAAGGGACTACAGGGAATGAAAATGAAGAGGTCAAGGGAATGGGTGGAATGATAAGCATAAGCAGGCAAACTAGAATGAGTGGGTGGATTGACAAGTGGTAAGTCATGGGAATGGAATAAATGAAAAAGGACTGAGTGGGATAACAAAAAAGGGATGGAGCGAAAAGAGTTTATCAACAATGAGGGGATAATTAACAGATGATGGAATGGCAAAGATTTAGAGGGAATTACAAGGAGATGACCATGGGTAGTGGATGGAATGACAAAGAATTTGGTGTATTGACAATCGATGGTGCCATGGGGTACAGGTGGAATGAAAATGGAATGGGTAAAACGTAGAGGTGAAATTATTATGTATTTTTGATCTGTGAATATACTTTGCATATTTGTTCCCTTTAACAAATATTCAAATTCACCTTTGTCACTGTTGTAGAATTCATATCTTTGTGTCTTCATATCATATACATTCATATATTTGTGTCAAGTACTTTGTCACTTTGGTATTTTATTGTATTTTGGTATCCTGTACTTGGTTCATTTCTACAGGATAATTTGGTGAGATTTTTGAATGTGAATGTAGTTAATCTGACTGTTAACATACATAATGTAGCAATAGCATTCATATTCATGTTGCTGGTTTTTTTTTAAAAAAAATAATCCTCTCAAATAAGTGACGGAAGTACGGAATACTAAAATACTTGAGTGACCAAAAAACCAAGCACAGAATACATAAATAATGTTTTGGAACTAGAAAAACAGGTAGACCCATTTGATGTGTGATATCTGAATTGGTTAGCATTGTTTAAACATCACAAATTCCCTGGGTCCTGGAGGTGAGGAATGTGGTGGTGTTCCAGGCGGCAGCAGAAGTAGTAAAAAGATGGTGACTATCTGGTATCCCAGAGGCAGCAGTGGCAGGGGAAGGGGCATGGAAAGTGTGGCCAGGGCTGGCCTTAGGCAAAGGTACAATGGTGTTTCCACATCCTTCCCTGTAGCTCTGCCCCATGGAGACACCTTCTGTGGGGGCCTATAGGTGATTGTGTTTGACATCTTGCTAGAAGTTGTGGGGGCTCTTCTTATTGACCTGGTGAAATCTGGGGCCACTGTGGGACTCCCAGGAGTAGAGAAAATAGCAGGGACCAGGACAGTCACCCTGGGTCTTCCTGTGGTAAGGCCAGCCCTGAGTGTGGTGCAGCAGCAGGGACTATGAGATGCGTGGAGGCCAAAGGCCTAGGCCTGTTGGCTGAGTGCATATATACAGGGGTCTGGCCTTAGGCCAGGCCAACCAAGATGATGGGTGGAATGACAAGGAAGTGAATGAATGAGAAGGAGAGGGCAATGGGGAATAGGTACAATGGCAAGGAACATGAAGGTCAATAAGGGAGTCATAGGGAACAGGTTTAATGACAGGAGAGTGGATGCTCTGTCATTCCAGATAGTGCTTCTTGCAGTTTATATTTATTTCTCTTTGCTTGTATTTCTCCCTTTCTCTATCGATCCCAAATGTCATTCTCTGTGATTCTGGGTATTTTCAGACATTCTGATCCCACGCTCAACCATGGTGAATTCCCACATGGTGAGCAAGGGACCGTAACATCTGTTGGCCCGACAAGAGAGCCCTGCCAGATGTTCACCCCTGTGAATCACGGGCGGGAATCTCTTTGACCACGCAAACGACTGTCCTGCCCGGACCATCACCGTTTGCGTGGTCAAAGAGATTCCCGCCCATGATTTATGGGGGTGAACACCCAGCGGGAAGCTCGCGGTCAGGCCAACAGATGTGACGTTCCCACGCTCAACCACGGGGAATTCACCGTGGTTGAGCGTGGGATCGTAAGTCTGTCCCCTGATCATGGTCCGAAATCAGCGGCTGTGCCCGCCGCTGATTCCGGGCCATGGTCAATGCTCCGGGGGGTGGGCGGTCTAAGGAGGCGTGGGGGGGTGGGGCTCTGCGGCCGCACATTGAGCCGCGCAGCCCCGCCCCCTCCCCCGATTCCCCACCAGGATCAGCTGGCACGTCAGTTGGTCATGCCATTTTGATCCCTTTGG
Organism: Sphenodon punctatus; assembly: GCA_003113815.1. Taxonomy (NCBI): domain Eukaryota; kingdom Metazoa; phylum Chordata; class Lepidosauria; order Sphenodontia; family Sphenodontidae; genus Sphenodon; species Sphenodon punctatus. Next base: position 239,600 of record QEPC01000061.1, read on the forward strand.
GGGATCAATAGGTGATTCCGTGATGGGGCCAATACTGGCCCCGTCACGTCTGAAAATACCCTCTATTGCATCTGATAATTATTTGACTTGGAGGTATAGCTCCAAGTCAGGTATAGATGTGACTCTTAAAAGGCTGTGAGATCTTGCTGCATAAAAGGGGATTAGTGCGTTCACACATGACAAAAGGTCAGCATTTATAACACCTGGTATTATCTCAAGCACTTATAAGAACCTGTTTTTGTCATGTATAAAAGAGGCCTCGGAGTATTCATGGAACCTCATGCAATTTAACTGAATGCATATATGAGAGATAGGGAGCAAGGCAGCCTGGGGATTTGTGCACTTCTTCCATTTAATAAAAGTTATTGGGTTTAAAACCAGATTTTTCAACACAGTTCATCACCCTCCATTAGCACAAGATTTTTAAAAGAAACTCAGCTCTTATTTGTGACTTCTAAGAGAACGTGTGCCACCAGGCATTTGGTGGAGGGGACGGATGAGGGAAGGAGGGAGGGATGGGATGGGTTTGGGGTTTTTTTAGGGCTGGGGGGGGATTCTTTTGTTTATATTTTTATTGCTTCCCCCTAAAGTGGTTTTATATTTGTATTTTCTCTGTTTTATATTTTTATTTTAAATTGTAAGCCACTGTGAGCTGCTTTGCAGAAAGGGTGGGGTATAAAACTGTATAATAAATAAATAAATATAAGTCCAAAATGTGCTTTTGAAAATCCTATCTGTAAACTATTCAGTGAATATATATTAATCCATTCAAAGAAAAATGAAGAACAATTGGTGAATAATTTATTTAACAAAAAAGGATTAAATCACAGAGTAAATTTTTGAAAAGCCCCATTTGCAAAGTGAAAAAGGCACCTGGAGTATATTTTAATAGAATCATAGAGACCAGTGCCAATGGGATCACAACTGTCTGGCTCTCCACATAGAACAAGCCACCAAAACCCACTTCATAACGTCATACTGTAGAAAACCCCAGATCACAAAGTACAGTTAATACAGTCCACAGAAAAGTAATTAAAGCATGCCATTGGGATAGAGCAGGAGAGACTGAGGTGCAGCACTGCTAGAAGCCCCTGCAAAAACAGGTATTTAATCAAAGACAAAATGCCACTTAGGAAGCTAGGCCTCATTTAAAGTCAAGGCTATTATGATGCTTCAGTGTCATTTTTGTTTTTGAAAATCTAACCCGTAAGAAACTTAGTCCCATTAAGCTTCAATTAGATATTGGCTCTTAATTATCTCATTGAGATTCCTTTTCCAGCACAAGTGCTTTGGAGAGTGGAGCCTAAATCAGTTTTGAAATTGGGATTTAGCTACTTGTGAAAATTTGGTCCATGTTTAATATTCATAATGAATAGCCCTCAGATTTACACGGAAGTAAGTGGAATCAAAATTAGACACCGAACCTGCTGATTGCCAGACCTGCCTGTGCCGCTAAAAACAATGCAGTCTTGCCATACCACTCTGCTCCTACTGTCTGTATTATTAGGGTCACCACTCACCACCAGAGAGAATAAAAAGGTGGGAAGCTTTGATTCTTGCATCCTGTCTACTCATTCAGTAAAATACTTTGAAGTGTTTTCTAACTCCTTAGAGATAATGTAATTTCAGGCCTAGTTAAGTGACTAGTTATCTAGCTAATATGTAAATAAAGAAGGCCCAAGGGCTATTATTATTCCTTAGTTGTTGTAACCAATACTGGGGAGAGATGGGGGCAGGAGAATCTCACAGTGTAATTATGCACTTTAAGAGGGTTAATTCATTCCGAAATTTAATTGGGTTGTCACATTATACGACTCTGGTGTCAGCAAAACTGTTATTGTTGTAAAAAAGTATACACAAATGAACCCTGTGTTTTGCATATGCCTAATTAACATGGTGAATAGTTTTTCAGTTGGACCATGGCCTTTTCACGCTCTCAGTTGTTTTTAATAAAAAGAGGGTCTTGTGCTCTGGAGCAGCCGTCCTCTATTGTAAGAATGACCTTATTCAGACACTGGGTGGGTGGAAATACTGCTAGGATATGCTGTATGTTTATATTATTATTTATTTATTGTTTATATAGTGTCAATAATGTACCTGGTGCCGTACAATCGGTAGTTAGAGACAGGCCCCTACCCCAACGGACTTACAATCTAAGAAAGATAAGGGAGGGCAGACAAGGGAGAAGGGAAGACAGGGAAAGACAAGGATACATTGATGAAGTTGAGTAGTTGAGAAGGATTTCCATGCTCTGCTCTTCTCCAGGTTTTTGCAAACAAAGCTGCACGGTGGGGCTTTCGCACAACCCCCCTGCATATTTTGGCTTCTGGATTCTCTTCCAGAGCCAAAATATGTGTGGACTGGCCTGCTGCTGAAGGTGTGAATGTGGTCTTAGTTACAGGGAAGAGTGATGTTCAGATAAAAGGACTTTGCAAAAGGTGGATCAAACCCAGCAGTCTTTATAAATCCAGTGTATTCAGTCCTTCATGGCTACAGATGCACCAGTGCATTTAGGCAGCTGCTTTTTATGACTCTGCTAGACTATAGCAGGTTTTCAAACTGGAAACTTGAGTATCTACTGCTTGAGCAAATGGATTAGCTTACTTATTCTACATTTGTCTTAATCACATATCTTCCTCTACCTGTTGTTTTTTTTTAGTGTAAAAAAAGCAACAAGACATATTGCTTCTGAGCTTCATTTTGTATTATAGCTCACATGCAGGACCGGCTTTACCATGGGGTGACCTAAGGCAACCACCCCAGGCCCCACTCTTTCTGGGGGGTCCCACTGTGGCTCCTGTCTTCACCAGGGCAGGGGCTCCACTCCCTCCCAGTGGGGCTCCAAACACAATTACTTTTAGGGCCCTGTGAATGGGGACACCAAGGGCCTTGCAGTTTAAATTTGCCCTAGGCCCTGAAAATCCTAAGGCTGGCTCTGCTTTCATGGTTCAGTTGAAATAAAGCATCCTTTCCCCTCCCCTCTTAACTTGAAATGTAGGCACAACTTTAGCTCTGCTCAACCATGATTATTTTGGGGTAAGAATGTTTTAATTGAGAATAAGTGATTCTCTTTAACAACAGAGAGGATTCAACAAGTAGACACAACAGGTCCACTGTGAAGTTTAGGGCACAGTAGTAGTTGTCATTTCCATTTATTTGTGGCCACCCTTTAAATTCTGAGAAGCTGGAGAGGCATCAGCCTTCACATTCAGGTGTGTGTGTGTGTGTGCGCGCGTGTGTGTGCACGTGTATGTATGTATGTACATGTTTGTGGTGGTGGTGATTTTCAGTTATATAGCTGTGTGTGTATTTCTTATCTTGTGAAAACAGCCAAGTACTATGAGAACTTTATAGGTAGCATAAGAACTTGAGCAGACTAGAATATCACCGGTATATGAAGTATGAAAAATTTGACCAATATTAATGCCAAGTATTCAGGGGTCATAAACTACTTGTCATTTAATGGGACAAAAAAGACAAATCACATTTATGAGAAAGTAGGCCTAGGCTCTAGGATGCAGGAAGCTACTCTCTTTCTGTGTTTTCCACCCCAATTCATCAGAAGCCTAATTCTTGTCATAAAAAATGCATACTCTCTTGTTTCGGCAGAATTTGGCACCTGCAGTTCCCTGAAACAAGAGAAATGAGATAATGAGTAGCCACACAATGTGACCTACTCTCATAGCACAATCAGACCCTGGTCTCATAACATAACTGGTCAAACTACCAGCATTATACTTCATAGGATGGTATGTGTTAATAGACTCAGAGGAAAAATCAGGAAACCTTGGATTATACTGACTTTGCTGCTAGTCCCGTGGCCTTTAGCAAGTCAATTAATTTTTGTCTCACTTTGTGTTGACAAAAGCAAGGGTTATTTATTTTATTTATTTCAATTTATATGCTGCCTTTCCCTCCATCTCAGGGTGGTTTACAACTTAATCAAAGAATTAAAATACAAAACCGGGCCCCCCACAAAACTCAACCAATATCACCTACCCCCTCAACCCCCCCCAAACACCTGACCTCTAACCCAAAGCTACCCAACAAACCCCACCACAATCCCCTATCCCCATCCTCCAAATGCCTTTTTAAATGAAAAACTCCTAAACCACCTCCGGAACACACTCAGGCTTGGGTTCAAATGAACCTCTGGTGGAAGGGAATTCCAAAACACTAGTGCAGCAACTGAGTACTATGCCCTTCTCATATGAACAAGGCTAACAGATGGTACCTGCAGGGAGGCGCTCCTGGCTGATTGCAGGGACCGTGATGGGACATGGAAGGACAGGCGGTCTCTCAGATATGAGGGGCATAGACCATTTAGTGCTGTAAAGATCAAAACCAGCACCTTGAATTGTGCCCGGAAATCTATAGGGAGTCAGTGCAGATTTTGGAGCACTGGTGTAATGTGCTCCCAGTAACTTGTCTCCGAAAGGAGGTGAGCCGTTGCATTCTGCACCAGCTGCAACTTCTGAACAGTCATCAAGGGCAGCCCCACATAAAGTGTGTTGCATTAATCTAGTCTAGATGTAATGAAAGCATGGATGACAGTGGCCAGATCCAAATCAGAAAGAAAAGGTTGCAGTCTCCTCACCATATGGAGTTGGCGAAAAGCAGTCCTGGCCACCCTGCAAAGTGACAATCCAAGCTCAGCAAGGCGTCCAGGAGCATTGCAAACTGACAATCCAGGCACAGCAAGGGGTCCAGGAGCACTCCAAGGCTGCGAACCTGATCGATCAGAGAGGGCCAGACTCCGTAAACAACAGTAGTCCAAATCCCCTCCAGGTCACAAGGCTGGTCAATCATCATCACCTCAGTCTTTTCTGGATTTAGCCTCAATCAGGTGAAAAGAAGAGATAGCGTTGAGTGGCACTTCACCCGAAACCTCTGAATGACCCTGCCCAGCAGCCTCATATACACAATGAACAAGAGGGGAGACAGAATAGAACCCTGTAGGACCCCACAGGGGAGGTCTTGCGAGGATGATGAGCAATCACCCATCACCACTCTTTGGGATCTCCCTGACAGGTAGGAGCAAAACCACTCAAAAGCGGTCCTGTGCACCCCCACCAGGTCCCACAGTCATGTCAACGACACCTCATGATCAACTGTATCAAAGGTTACTGAAAGGTCTAACGATCAACAGGGAAGAAGTCCCCTTGTCAATCTCCAGCTCAGGTCATTCACCAAGGCTACAAGTGCAGTCTCCATACCATACCCAGGATGTAAGCCTGACTGACAGGTCCAGGAATCTTATGGCATCAAGATGAGCCTGGTACTATCAGGCAACCACCCATTCAATAACCTTCCCTAAAAATGGAAGGGTAGAGACAGACCAATAGTTGTCCAGAGAGTCAGCGTCCAAAGATGGCTTCTTAAGCAGGGGCCAGACTACTGTAGTTTTAAGGACATTCAGCAGCCTAACCTCCTGAAGGGAGGTGTTGAGAATCCCAGCTAGCAACAGCCCCAGCGTCTCCCAACTGTTTTTCACCAGCTAACATTTGTTCAATGCTATAAAGAGTGGTGTCCTGCCCAGCAGCCTGAGGAAGGAGAAACTAGGGGTGGTGTGGAGTAGGGTTTGCCTAGCCCTCATTGGCTACCCTTCCCTTTGAAGGTATTTACACAGGGGCGGGGAACCCCTTGGGTGTGTCCTGCCCAGAAGTCTGAGGAAGGAGAAGCTGGGGTGATGTGGAGTAGGGTTTGTCTAGCCCTCATTTGCTACCCTTCCCTTTGCAGGTATTTACACAGAGGTGGGGGCCCCTTTGGGCGCCAGCCCTTCGGTGACATCCAAAGGGTGTCACCCGTTGGCAGGCCTGTTAGCAGGACCACAGTGGCAGTGGCACCCCCTCTCTGGTTTGGCAGTACTGAAGAGTGGGGAGAGCCGCAGTTGCATACGTCTGGCAGTGTCTCATAGTTATACCAAGGTGCAAGTCTCATTTTGACGGTGAGTCATCAGGGAGAGTGGAAAGTGGATCCTGCTGGAAGGAAGAGTGAACAGCTAGGACTTTCTTCAGGCTGGTGCACTGATCATCATTCCTCGCACCTCTAAGGGTTTTATCGGTGACTTTTTGTTTCGATTTACTCAATTTGACCCTAGTGGCCACTGATTGGACTGATTTGAAATTTTGTTCCTGATTAATGGACACCAGGGGCGATGAGCTCTAAGTGTTTTGTGGGCTTCCTATTTACTGGGTCAGTTGTGGGTGTGGAAATTAGCCCATTGGAGTGTTATTTATAATGACTTGGAAGTGGAGGAGACAGGGGCTGTTACTCAAAACAGCAGAAATTGGACTCATTTTTATCAGCCCTATTAGAAGGGGCAGTGGTAGGAGTGGGACCTGGGTCTTTGCGATGTTTCCATCTCATCCCCCAGCTGTTCATACTCCCGACCTGAGTCATTAAGAAAGAGAAAGGTGGTTTCTCCCCTTCCCTTTTCGAGCCCCCTCACTAAGAATGGGGAACTCTCCTCTAGGGTTCACAGTGTATTTCAGGCTCAGAAATCTGACCTCTTTTCATATGAATTATTGGGAAACCAATGTTTCCTTATTGCAGACTTAATTAAGATGCTCACCACACAGCTGGAGGGAATTGCTAGGGTATTGGAGACCCAGAAATCCCAGTTGCAGGTTATGACAGATTTTATCTTGGAACTAAGAGCAGGCAAGCTGGGTTGCGAAGCCCACAAACTTTTGGAAGCTACTCAGGGACTGCCTCAAGGCACCTCTCACCAAGTGGGCCATAGAAATATGGCCCCTAATCCTAGGCCAACTCATTTGAAGAACTGTCCAAGCAGGCCGACTAGTACATCTGTCCCTGTAGATGCAGTTACACAGATGACTCTGATTGCTAGGGATCTGCGGTTCGGATGTTCGGAGTTCAACCTGAACTTGGTCTGTTTGGACATCCTAACTGAACATCTGAACCAAACGTTCGAACTTGTGAACAGTTTGGAAAAGTTCGGAAAAGTTTGGTTGAGTTCGGGGGTGGGAAAAACGTGACTTTGAGTGGGAAAAACGTGACTGGAAGGGGGAGGCAGCTGAGGAGCAGAATTCCTGGCACCAGGGGTGGAGACCAGGGGTGGTTTCAGGGTCAAATGATACCAATACCGAAAAAAATCTTCAAATTTGGTATCGGTATCGATAGCGCTATTTTCGAGTGTTCGGCCAAATTCGGCTGAACCGAACTCCACAAAACCGAAAAACCAAATCAGAACTCGGGTTTCAAACCGAATTACCAAACATCCAAACATCCAAACTGCGTTCTGTTTGCTCATCCCTACTGATTCCAGACCAAAGAGCAGTTTCTTAAAAAATCTATCCACTTCCCAATGGCCGATTGCCACTGTGGAATTCGAAATTGGCTATTCTGCAGCACCTGTCTTATATCCTATCATATCCCTTTCCGGCGTGGCAACTTAAGTATTTCCAGGTTCTCCCCGCCCCATAGTTTACTCCTCCCTCCCCCTTTTGGTTGGGGTCCCCCAAGGCTCTGTCCTTGGCCCTCTCCTCTTCTCTATTTACACCCTGTCCCTTGGCAAAATTATTGCCTCCCATGGATTCCAGTATCATATCAACACTGATGACACCCTACTCTATCTTTCTACCCCCTCTCTCTCCTCTTCTGTCCACTCATGCCTCGTCAACTGCCTCTCTGATATCTCCACCTGGATGTCCTGATGTCAACTCAAGCTCAACATGGCCAAGACTGAACTCCTCATTTTTCCTCCCTCCCCTTCCTCTCCCTCTAACCTGCCCATCTGCATTGATGGAGTCACCATCCATCCTGTTCTCCAAGCCCATAGCTCGGGCTTCATCTTTGACATGCACCTCTTTTTTAAACCTTACATTGACTCTGTTGTCAAATCCTGCCAATTCGCCCTCCATAACATTGCTCGGATCCACCCCTTTCTCTCTACCGCCTCAGTCAAAACCCTTGTTCATGCCATGGTTATCTCTTGCCTCGATTACTGCAACATCCTCCTTGCCAGCCTCCCTCGCTCTCACTTGTCCCCCCTTATCGCAATCCAAAACTCTGCTGCCAAGGTCATTCACTCTGCCCGTCACTTCGACCATGTGCAGCCTCTCCTCTTCTCTCTTCACTGGCTCCCCCTTCCTGAACGTATCCTGTTTAAACTCCTGGTATTCACGTTCAAAACACTGCACAACCAAGCTCCCCCTTACCTCTCGGACCTAATCTCCCTATGCACTCCTACACGCGCTCTCCGCTCCTCCTCTGTCCCCTCCCTCATTTCTCCTGCTCACCTAAACGCCTTCGACCCTTCTCCCTCGCTGCCCCCCATGCACTCCCTCCCTACCCACATCCGCCTTGCCCCCTTCCTCTGTTCTTTCAAATCCCTCCTCAAGCCCCAATTTTTCCTCGCCGCCTTTCCCAATGCCTGCTGGTCGTTCCCCATATACTTACTGTCTGCCCTCCTCTGCAAACTGCTGCATCCAACCTGATTGTAACCAAGTCAAGCACACGCACCTGAGACTTCGCATCCGCTTGTATGTTTGTTTGTCTTCTCCCCTGTCTCTCCCGCTGTCCCCTCTCCCTGTCTCCCCATCCTTGTCTTTTAGATTGTAAGCCACAGGCAGGGACTGCGTCTATTTCTATGTTCTGTACAGCACCAGGTACATGACTGGCGCTATATAAATAATAATAATAATAATAATAATAATAATAATAATAATAATAAAAAACAATCCATCATCATCATCATCTTCTTCTTTTTGGGTCTTAGGGGATTCATTTGGGGGAGGTGCTAAATGACACTCATTGCCCCCCCTTATTTCTAAGGATTTTATTAATGGTCAGATATGGGGCCAATCTGGCCTTAGGAATCCTTCAAGCCTTAGAGCTAGACTGGATAGGGTCCATACAGAGAGCAGCCCAATGAGGGTGACCCCGCAGGTTCCCATTAATTTGAGACTAATGAAATTAACTTTTTCAGGTTCTCAGTCAGGGGATATTCGATCATAAGCCCCGACCCCAAATATCCCCATATTGCAGGCAACTACTCAGTCCCTCCCCACTCTGGAGGATATGATGGACTTCGACACACCTGTTCTCTTTAATCCAACATCATCTCCTATATTAAGAGATAGTCAACACCTGTCACTTGTCCATGATCATTTATGTGCCCTGACTCTATCTCACTCTCCATCTGCTCTTGGAACTCAGCAGGGTGGTTCTGTCATCTTAAAGATCCAGATTTTTGTGCCTATTTAAATTTATTTCATATAGTCCTACTACAGGAAACTTGGTTCAAGGACCCCCTGGAGTGTGAGCATTTTACAGCATACTGTGTCCCAGCTGTGGCCCATAATTTAAAGGGTTGTCCTAGTGGGGGGTTGGCCTGTCTCATCTCAATGCCCTGAAGGTCTCTATCATGGCAGTGATTTGTCATCCTCCATGTTTCTTGGGAGTAGTGTTCAATTTTGGAGGATACCTTTTTGCCCTGGTGACAGTTTATATCCCGTTCGCCAATGCCAGATCTTATAGTCCCAAATTGTAGAGTATTGTGGGGGAAGCATTGGAAGAAATTGCCAGCCTGTACCCCAAAGGGATGATCTTCCTGACAGGCGACTTTAATGCTCACCTGGGGCAGGCTGATGAATCCTTGGCACCCTACTGTGTGTACCATATGCCCGTTGATATCAGCCATTTGAACAGCAGAAAATCTAAAGATAAGAATATCAATAATTCGGGTATTGTTCTTGCCAAATTAATGACAGAGCACTCTCTTGTCTCTTTATGTACTAAATGGCTCAGGATTTAGTGACCATGATGGTTAATATACTTTTTTGGACCCAGTTGGAGCTAGTGTGGTTGATTATGTCACCACCTCCCTAGATGGTATAGGGTTGGTATGGGATTTTGCAGTAGGTAGGTGTCATGTCAGTGATCATCTCCCAATGACTTTTTCCCTAAATGCATTGGGTTTAACTTCTTTCAGTTTAACCCCACAGGGCCACCGGCAGCTGATGGGAATCGTCATTGTCCGCTCAAATGGCATGACATACTGGTGACCTCACTGGAGACTTTGATGTCTGAGATGCATATCAGCAAAGCTAGAATGGCTATTATTGAGAATACTGAGGACTTAGACATCATTTCAACTTATTTGCAACAAAGGGTATTTTCAGATGTGACGGGGCGCCATTCGCCCCGCCACGGAATCACCCAAATGATTCCCCGCTGGAATCCCGCCGTCATAGCCAGCAGATGTGCTGGCTGATTCCGGTGGGGAATCTGGGGGGTGGGTGGGCTGCACAGTGCAACGTGTGGCCACACAGCCCCCTCTCACTCCCCTGGCCGCCCGCCCTCCAGGAGACGGGCAGGCGCCGGGGTATTGACCACGGCCCATAATCACTGATTCTGGGCCGTGGTCAGGGGACAGACGTGACTCCCCCGTTGATCACGGGCGGGAATCGCTTTGACCATGCAAACGGCCCTCCTCCAGGCAGGAGGGCTGTTTGCGTGGTCAAAGTGATTCCCGGCTGTGATTCACAGGGGTGAACATATGGTGGGAATCACGGTTGGCCCCAGCAGACGTTACAAGCTCACGGTCCCCATATGGAAATTGACTGTGGTTCACCGTGCTCTCGTAACGTCTGAAAATACCCTAAGCCTCAGCATTCAACATTTTTTGACCTTGGAATGTCACACAAATCCCAGACCAGGGCCCAATGCTCAAAACAATCAAGTTTGGTTTGACTCAGACTGTCAAAAAGCCAAAAGGAAGGTGAAGGGTATATATGCTCGCTATCGTAAGGGTGACTTAGCTTTTGTTCTGTTACAATATTTTCAGGCTAAGTAGGATTACAGGAAACTGATCCAGGCCAAGAAGTGAAGTTACTGGGACAGTTACTGGATTGACTTGCTTAAGGCAGCGGACAGCAGGGATAGTAAGACGTTCTGGCTTCTGGTTAATAAAGTAGTCATTAAGGAATCTAATAGCGTAGTACCCGACCAATTATGGAGTAGCCATTTTAGGTTTGTTGATGCAGGAGATCGCGGGGTCAGCTGTCCCCCTGCCTCAACTGAAGGTTCAGATCTGCTGGTTTGGCCTCTGGTTACAGATGCTGAGGTTGAGTTGCTTATCAGTTCCTTTAAAAACAGCAAAGCCCCGGGGCTTGATTGTATACCCATCGAATACATCAAACACTTTAAAGATTGGTGGATCCCATTGCTAGCTGCCCTTTTTACGGCTATAAATAACACAGGGCATATGCCAACAAATTTGGAAAAAGCTGTTGTTGTTTCCATCTATAAAAAAAGCGACCGAGCAGATCCTTCCAATTATAGACCCATCCGCCTCCTGTGTATTACTAGCAAAATTTATGGCAAATGGCTCTTTGGTAAGTTAAATTCATGGGAAGCTGATAGCCAAATTATATTCCCTGAGCAGGCAGGATTCCAGAAAGGCTGATCAACCGTTGAACACTGTTTTGTTTTGCAGCATTTAATTGAGAAGTATACTAAGGCCAATGGCCGGTTTTTCGTTGCCTTTCTGGATTTGAAGGTAGTGTTTGAGTCTATCAATAGATGCATTCTATGGAATAAGCTTGGGGGCTTGTCACTGGACAGAAGATTTATGTTTTTGATCCAAAGGCTCCATGATGATTCCTCACTAGCTGTCAAGACCACTACATCAGGTCATCTAATAAACATCATTCCCACTTATGCTGGGGTTAGGCAGGGCTGTGTACTCGCACCCATGCTACTTAATCTTTTAATCAATGATGTAATCCAGCTGCTAGCTCAGACAAATCCCACCCACCCCAAATTAGCCACGCATTCTATAGACTGCTTACTCTATGCTGATGACACTGCCATTATGTCCCAAACCCGGGTAGGCCTAAACAGGCAGCTTAAATGCTTCTCGAATTATTGTGAGTCCAACAAATTAACCATAAATTCTGAGAAGTCTAAGGTTGTAGTTTTTGCCAAATCAAGTAAATCATTTAACTGGGACATAAAAGGTTACACCAAGTGAAGGCCTTTAAATATCTGGGCCTCAATTTTCAATACACAGGGAGCTGGAAAGACCACTATGAGAGGGCTTTAGGCTTAGCTAAAGGTTCTGCTTTGGCTATTCTCATGCTATTCAGGAGTACAGGTCAAAATGTCCCTGACTTAGCACTAAGGGTCTTCAATTGTAAAACACGGGCCCAGTTTCTGTACGGTGCAGAACTCTGGGTCTGCTTAAATTTGAATCATGTGCAAGCCATATCTTTGCAGAGCTTCACTAGGGTGCCCAAGGGCACTCATATTGCTGCACTCAGGGTGGAAGTAGGGCAGAACAGTTGGGCAGATGTAGCATGGAGACTTGCCCTGAATTTTGGGTGAGATTGCTGAGCACTCGAAACTCAGGACTGGTGAAGCTATGGCGGAACGATGCTTTCAGGGGCCAGTGGATAAGGGATATTGAGGCCTTTCTTGTTGGACTCGGCTTTTCTCGCAAATTCTGGGAAGGGAAAGATCCACGTATAATTAAAGCAGAAATTCTTCTTAGACATGCGCATATTGCCCAGCAACAGGAGACCGCCAAGGTTAGAGCATCCCCTCATATCTGCCCTTGATGCCCAACCAGGGGCATATGGCATCCTATTTAACGTCCACAATTTCACCAAGGGGGAAATATCTGTTTTTGGCAACGCACTTTAATGCCCTCCCTTCCAGGGTTTTAGAGGGAAGGTATGGAGCTATTAATTTTGCAGAAAGATTATGCCCATTTGATTTTTTGGAGATAGAAACAGTGGACTACATCCTTTTTGACTGTCATTTATATAACAGTATACGTAAGGAACTTTTGTCTTCATTTTTGACCAATTACCCAGGCAGATCTAATCTTTGTTTTCTTCACTTGGCACTTTCTGATACCGACCCGCATATTTCATCACGGGTCGCAAAATTTCTAATTTTGGTGTTGAATTGTCGCCAACTCTTCTTGCAATTTAAATGTTCTCCTAACATGGATGAGGAGTGTTATGGCACCGAATTAAAAATTTAAATTTCTTAATTTAATTCAATTTGTCTTATTTTATTTCAAGTTAATTTTAATTTAATTTAATAGGTATATCCTGTTTAATTGAAGGTTTTAGATGGTATTCCAGGTAGGATATTGATGGGACAGACCCGGTGGGGTTGGTGCAATTTTCGGTGTGTTGTTTGGGGTTTCTTTTTCTTGTTTTTGGATGATGTTCTGTCAACCACTTACGATGTGATATATATATATTTTCCTTTGTTTTAAAATTATTCGCAATGGCCTTTGGCCTAGCAAATAAAAATGATTGATTGATGCTATAAAGATGTAAAGAACTATAAACATGCAAAGTATTATTGTTGTTATTAGGAATTCCCAAGTGTTTAAATTAATGTGGTATTTCCTCCTTTGGATTAATGAACAACTGACAGAAGCCTTTTATACTCTCATTGATGATATATGCGGCCAGCCAGGGGGCCTAGTCCTTTTCCTGGCCCCAGAGTAAGGGTGTTTTCAGACGAGATGCTACTCCACATGGCCAATCATAAGCCATGGATCTGATCACCCATTTGAAGGTGGAGCAGCTGGATGTGCACTCCCTCAAGCCACAGTGCACCCACTCTCAGCCAGGCATGGAGCACTGCCAAGAAATCCGGAGTGCAACGTGTGAGGCAAGCCAAATAGACCTGTGGCAATGGATGGCCATGTGGCCCATGCCCATATGAACGGTGGCTGTCAGCCATTCCAGCAGACAAGTCCAAAGCTTATATGTGCTATGGGCAGGGGCAGTGACCTTTGCAAGTCATAAGTTATGACCAGGAGTTCGGAGGTTCCCCAGCCCTCATGACCAGGACATATTACTTGCAAAGGCTAGCCTGGCATGCTCCCCCCTGGTCCATGTCAGGGGGAGTGTATGGCAGCTGCCTCTGAGGCCATGGAAGCCACACTGAAAACTTCCCATAATTTGATTTGCTCCCCATGCACTCCACATGTGTGGGTGCTCCATGTCAAAGTCACTCAGCAACCACTCCCCCATCAACTTGCTTGTCTGAAAAAACCCTGTTTCCTTCATTCTGGGGGACTTCAATGTCCACACCGATGCTGGTCTTGTTGGGGCGGAGCGGGAGTTCATGGCCGCCATGGCAACCATGAACTTGTCCCAAGAAGTTATCTGCCTGACCCACGTGGGGGGACATACCCTCGACCTGATCTTCGGTTCTGGCCTTGAGGCGGGGGGTCCGGTTGTGGGGGAGGTTACAGCAGTGCCCTTGTCGTGGATGGACCATTATCTCCTTCAGGCTGGTCTTCTAGTGCACCCCCTCCAGAAGGGGAAGGGACCAGTTAGGATGGTCCGCC
>QEPC01000061.1:271696-288399 GCA_003113815.1 Sphenodon punctatus
CACCCCCCTGCCCATCCTGCTGCCACCAGGGGCCAGTAGAGGCCATACCCCCCTCGTCACCCCTCGACCTCCCTCTCTCACCGGGACCCGAGCCACACCGTCCCACTAACCCTCCTGGTGCTCCCCCTGCTGCCACCAGGGGCAGTCACTGGAACACCCCCCTCTTACCCACCCCTCCTACACCCCCACCCTACCACCCTAGCCCTGTACAAAGAGAAACCCACAAAACCAATAATAACCCCCTGCCACCCCCTGCAGCCCCGAAGATCCCCAAAGTGCCGCGCCCTTTGGCCATGGTCCTTTGGTCCACGGTCTGCAGCTTGCAGCTTGCGGCGGAGACAGCGGGTGCGGGGCTTTCAAGCCCCTGGCACTTCTGGGTGGGGGAGGGGATGCTGAATCTGGAAGGGAAGTTAGGCACTATGGACAGGGGTGCGTTCCCAGTCCCTGCTGCAGTGAGCATACCCTCCTCTTCTGCTCATGACAAGGGGAATGAGGCAGAGCAGCAGCCCCTATCTTGAACCCCTTGTCAAGCAGCAGCAGCATCAGGTCACTATGGAGGAGCTGGGGTTTGGTCAGTTCCAACATGGAGGGTGTCCTACAGCGGCAATCAAAATAGCCAGTTGGGTGGGTGAGATGATTGTACTGGATAAACAGCCCTTCAGTATAGTGGAGAACCAGGAATTTTGCCATCTGGTGACACTGCTTGCACCCAAGTACCAGATACCCTCATGCACCACCTTCAGCAGGTGGGTGGTAGCATCCCTGTACCAGGCATCCAGGGACTGGGTGAGGGAGCAACTGGCCAGGGTAGGTGGGGCAGTTGTGCATTTTACAAAGGACATTTGGAGCAGCCGAAATACACAACATGCCTTTCTAGCCCTGATTACTCAATGGTGGCAGCTGCGGGTGGCAGGAGGAGAAGCATCACGCAGCAGAGGAAAGGGGGCAGGGTACAGGTGGGCTCTGCTTCACGCCCAGGTTATGGATGAGAACCACACTGTCACAAACATAAGGGGAGCCTTGGACACCATGGTGGAGAGGTGGCTCAGGGAAGAAGCACCTTTCACCAAAGGGTTTGTGTTCAGTGACAATGCAGCCAACACGAAGAGGGTAGTGCAGGATGCCAGGTTCCAGCACATCCCCTGTGCTACTCACACCCTTCACCTGGTGGCAAAGGATGCTCTGGCTCTGGGGGAGAACAAGGGAGATGGCAGTGACAGCCCCCTTACCCTGCTGATTGAGAAGGGCTGAAAAATCACAGGGTGTGAAGGGTGGCCTTCTCTTGAGAGAGAAGTAGGTGGAGCTGGGGGCACAACTGCACTGCCTCATGCAGGGAATCAGTACAAGACAGAACTCCACCCATCTCATGCTAGAGCATCTGGTGGAGCAGTAGCAAGTCCTGCATTAGGTAGCCCTTGAGGGGGAGATTGGGGTGGCGAGGTTGCTAGGGTGGGAAGAATGGGTCATGATGGCCCAGATCGTGCATGTCCTTAAGCTTTTTAAGGATGTGATGGAGACCCTAAGTGCGGCAATGGCCACCCTGAGCCAAGTCACCCCCATGGCCCCCATAGTCTGGTCAGGCAGATGGCAGGCTTCCTGGCTGACCGGGGGGATGGTGTAGCCCCTTATACCAGAGGTGGGGGCTCTGGTACAAAGATTGAAGGAGGGGCTCAAGATTCACTTTAACCGCCTGATTGGGAAGGAGGTCTATATTCTCTCCACCATGCTGGACCCCAGGGTGAAGGCAAGTGTAGCATCTCACCTGGCAGACTTCACCCCGCTGAAGCATTCTCTGGTGGAGAGGGTGCGGGCGGTAGATGGGGCTATAAGTTGGTGGCAGCAGGGCCATAAGGAGGGGAAATGCATCAGCAGAAGGGAGGAAATGCAGAGCACGCCCAGCAGCAGCTCTGATAGCAGGGTCAACAGCAGCAGCAACTCTTCGGTGGCCAGGCCCATCACCTACTGGACCACAGCAGGGCAGGCAGCGTGGGAAAAGGCTATTGGGGAGGAGGTTAACAGCAGCAGGTGGAGGCAGAAGGAGTCTGAGAGTACAGAGATGGCAGTGGAGAAGTATCTGGAAGAGCCACAGCAGCGATCCCCTGCAGTACTGGGCAGAGAAGGGTAATATATGGCAGGTCCTGACAAGGGTAGCGCAGGAAATGGTGTCCTTCCCACCAACCAGTGTGCCCAGTGAATGAGTTTTCTCTCAGGTGGGGGACATCATGAGTCCCCACCATATGAGGCTGGGTGCTGGGTTGGTGGAGCAGTTGCTGGTCTTGAAGGTCAACCTGCCACTGCTGGGTTTCCCTGAGCTGGCGGTGGACTCGGAGAGGGCAGTGCCACACTTGAGACTTTCCCTAGGTCTCTCTCTTGATGCCTCCTGTGCCCACCCCTCATGCCCAAATGCTGGATGGGGTTGCTGCACCCCCCTCTCTTAATTATTCACCCACCAGGGATATCTCTCTCTTTCTTAATGATTCGCCCTTCCCCTCCAGGGCAATCTCTCTCTCTTTCACTCTGTCCCACCAGGGCAATATCTCTCTCTCTCTCTCTCTCTCTCTCTCTCTCTTATTTGCCCCACCTGCAGGCAATATTTGCAAGATGACACCCTGTAACATAGAGTAGTGCCAACAGTCAGTGCCCACCTGCCATTCCATCTACCTCACATTATGCCATTAGGTCACTCTGGGGTGCACTCTTCATGTTGAAGCCTTGACTTTGTGTCAGGTAGGGATCTGACAGCTGAGATTTACACGCAGAGGCAGTGGCTGGACTGCATTGGCCAATGCTACCCGCTATACAGAACCAGAGAGAGGGGGGGACATACTGAGAGAGAGAGAGAGAGAGAGAGAGAGAGAGAGAGATGCTGGTGGCCATGCCACCACCCGCCATACAGAACCAGAGGGGGGGGGGGTCTCCCCGCTGCTAGAACGAGAAAGGGTGTGTGTGAGAGAGAGTTGCATCCCATTTCTGCCCAAACTGCTACCTGCCAGTAGGGATGTGAGAACACCAGGGGGATCGGTGTTTGGCCCATTCGGGGTTCGACCCCCCCAAACCGTTCGGGTTTGGGCTGTTGGGTCTGAACATGTTCGGTTTCATTGAAGCTGTTCGGGGGAGGGCGGGGGCAACCCCTTTTTCCCTCCCACTTCCATGTTGCGTGGGTGGAAGGGGAGCCGAGGCTCAGCTCCTCCCCCCTGCCCAGCCTGGTAAAATGTTCTTTTTTAAAAACAACCCCCCCACCGCAGGGATTCACCTATCTGGTGGTGCCCGGGCTCTGGCCCTGGGTCTGGTGGGTGGCAGTAGCAGAGATNGGTGGCAGTAGCAGCGGCGGCGGGTCCAGCTCTGACAGCGCTCCAGAGCACTTCAGGCATCTTCTAGGCCTTCCGGGAACTGAAGGAGGGCTTCCGACCACTCCCTCAGTTCCCAGAAGGCCTAGGAGAGACCCGAAGAGCTCTGGAGCGCTGCCGGAGTTGGACCCCCCGCCACTGCTGCCACCGGACCTGGGACCGGAGTCCTGGCACCACCAGGTAGGTTGATTCCTCAGGTCGGTTTAATATATATATATATATATATATATATATATATATATATATATATATTTATTTACCAGGCTGGGAAGGGTGCGGGGGGGAGGTGATCCCCGGCGCCCCTTCCATTCATGCAGCCTGGAGGGAAGAGAGGGGAGGGAAAACTGGGTTCCCCCCTGCCCCCCGCCCTCCTCCCGAACAGGTTTGAAACTCAAACTTTGTTCAGCTGGTTTGGACAAGGGGATGTTCGGGTTCGGGGTGTTCGCAAGCAGGACGAACACCCTGAGTTCGGGCTGAACACTCCAAGTTTGGGCCAAACACCGAACCTCCGAATTCTATTCGCACATCCCTACCCGCCAGCATCAGAGAGAGAGCTCATCTGTGTCATGTGTTCATGCTCAATGCCCACATTCAGCAGCAAACCTACCAGAACAAGACAGAAACACACAACATAGGTGCCTGTGTGCCTGCACCTGCTACCATCTATTGCAATGATTTAATGAAATAAGCCCAATTACTCACTAATTCTCTCTCTCTCTCTCTCTCTGTCTCTCTCTCTCTGTGTCTGTGTCTGTGTCTGTCTGTCTCTCTCTCTCTCTCTCTCTGTTTCTGTCTCTCTCTTATGTCCTGCTCCCCATGGGGCAATCATTTGGGGGTTTCCCAAGTCTACTCCTTGTGGGGCAATCTCTCTGCGAGCTGAACACGCTTCACCGCTCAAGGGCTTCAAAATGATCAAACAAGAAATGTAGCCAAGTGTTATATATCACACCTCAGCTTCCCAAGGCTGCCCCCCATGGGGTGACCTCTCTGTGAGCTGAAGAATAAGATGCCCCACCACTTGGTGGCTTCTTAAGACTGCCCCTTGTGGGGAAGATCTACTGGTGCCCACTGATGCCTCTGCCAGAGCGCCTCTCTCTCTCTCTCTCTGACACACCTACACAGACACAAGCCCTGCCCCTCTTGAGGTGTTGTGTGCAAGTTGACACCCCGGCACATCTTGGGGATAATATGCTATCTGTGCTTCTGCTGCTCGTGCCTGCCTGCCTGTCACCCACCTGCCCTACTTCTCCACTGCCACCTTCCTGCTCTGCCGCTGCCACCTGCCCTTCCTGGGGTGCTGTCTGCAAGTTGAGACCCTGGCACATCTTGGGGCTAATACTCTATCAGTGCTGCTGCTGTCAAAGTAGGGATCTGACAAGCTACATATATAATGAGATTCTGCTGCCTTCCAGAAGAACCACAGAGGAATAACAGATTGGACAGGTCAAAATTAGCTGGTAACAAATATAATTTTACCAAAAAAATTAAAAATACATTTTAACTATGAGGAAAATAAACATTTGAATTATATGCAAAAAGAAAGAATAAAACCTTAGGACTCATCTGCCCTGTCCCCTGGAACATGGGGAAAAGGGGACAATGGTCCATGGGAAAGAGGTGTAGGGACCTCAGAGACCTTTGCCCCATGTTGACTCACAACATGATCAAGGGCCCACAACATTGTTTCCTTCTAGTGCACCAGGGACTGGTGGAACGCCTTGAATTGAAAGCATCCTTTTCAGTGCTGACATACTCCATGTACGTCTGTGCCTACTGCTCCCTTATCTAGAGCACCCAGAACCACTCCACCAGACTTCCCTCCACATCCCTCGTGGTGGTCTGGAAACCCTCAAGGTACTTGGTAACTGGTTTTCATCAGTGACCCACAAAATGCACTCATTTCAAGGGGTGTCCTCATCACGTGGGGCTGGGGAATCATCAGAGGAGCTGGAGGGGGAAGGATGGGGATGGCGCCTCTTCTGGCTCAATTTCCTTCTCCCCTTCACTTCATGTTGCTCCTCCCGTCAAGAGCTGCCAGTGCCACCAGATTCACTCCTCTTCACCGTGATGAGGTGGACAGTCTCAATGTGGGTGATGAGCCCAGATGTGGTTCCCTTCTGCCCCCTTTTTATGGTTTATCTAAAGAACATAAAAAGATAGGAACGTAAGAAGTGCTATACTGGATCAAACCAATGGTCTATCAAGCCCTGCCTGCATTCTGTCTCCACAAGTGGCTGGCCAATCTCTGTCTCTGCGTGGGACTTCCTAACAGGTCATAGGGCAATCCACTCCTTGTTGTTCCAGTCCCTATGCCTTACCTTGCATTGTGCAAAGCTACCTTTTGAGGTATGGTAATGTTTCCATACCGAAGACCTTTTTGGCCTGCTTTGGCTCTGGGACGTTGGCCTTGATTTGGGGGCTTTTACCACCAGCATCATCATCATCATCCTCACTCTCTCTGAAACAAGAAGACATAGCTACATAATACTATGCAATCATGGTGTTGCCTCCAGTCCTTCCCAATCCAATACCCATTCTCCCATGGTGCTGCTGCCTCCTTGCCTCATTTCCTTTCTCCCACCTACAACACCACCACCTGGGGTGCTGTCTGCAAGCTGAGACCCTGGCATGTCTTGGGCTGCTGCTGCTTGTGCCTGCCTGCCTGCCACCCTGATCCTCCACTGCCACGCGCTGATGCCCACTGCTGCTGCTGCAAGAGCCTCTCTCTCTGGCAGACCCACAAATAATACACAGAAGTCCTGTCCTTCCTGGGGTGTTGTCTGCAATTTGAGAACCTGACATGTCTTGGGGTGCTGTTGCTGCTGCTCGTACCTGACTGCCCGCCTGCCTACCAGCCTGATCCTCCACTGCCAGCCGCTGATGCCCACTGCTGCTGCTGCTGAAAGAGCCTCTCTCTCTGGAAGACCCACAAATAATACACACAAGTCCTGCCCTTCCTGGGGTGCTGTCTGCAAGTTGAAACCCTGGCATGTCATGCTTGTCCCTGACTGCCTGCCCGCCCGCCCGCCCGCTAGCCCGCATGCCTGCTCACTCTAAAGAATAGTATTATTCTTGTCCCTCCCACCTCAAAGTTCGATGGAACTCTAAATAAATAAAAATAAATTTTACAAACCTGGCAGTATCTCTTCCTCTGCCCTCCTCCTCCTCTAGTGAGGATCCCACCTCCACCACCTCATGAGATGGTCCATCCTGGGCCTCCATGATTTGTTCCTCCACCTTGACCTTCCTCCTCAGGTTCTTCCTGCTTCCTTCCATCCTCACACAAACACACACAACCCCCCACACACAGCTAACTAGCCATAACAATCATACACAACCCTGGATGGAGGCAGTGGCAAAGGGACCCTTTTGCCAATTACATCTTGTGAGTAGGATCCAGCCATACGTCTCAAACTCCGACCTGGCCACCCTCATCCATGTGTTCATCACCTCTAGGTTGGATTACTGCAATGCGCTATACGTGGGGCTGCCCTTGGTGATGAGTCGGAAGCTGCAGCTGGTGCAGAATGTGGCATCTCCTCTCCTGACGGGGAAGGGCCATAGGGAGCACATTACACCAGTGCTCCAGGATCTGCACTGGCTGCCTATAGCATTCTGGGCCCAATTCAAGGTGCTGGATTTGACCTTTAAAGTCCAACACAGTCTGGGCCCCTCCTACCTGAGAGACTGCCTCACTCCCCGGTCCCTGTCGTGACCTCTGCGATCTGCCAGGGGCTCCTTCTTGGAGGTCCCCCATGTGAACTGGGGGGGCCACGATGGAGAGAGCGTTCTCGGTGGTTGCACCAAGGCTATGGAACTCCCTCCCAGAGGAAGCTCAACTAGCTCCCAGTCTGTTGGCCTTTTGTCGGCCTGTAAGACCTGGTTGTTTGTGCGAGCCTTTTGGGGGGGGGGGGAGTTATGGGGGGGAGTGGGTGGCAAATGCCAGTGGTTTTTTTTACCTCTTTTACTGTTTGTTTTTAATGTTTTAGAAACCCTTTTGTATAGTGTGTATTGTTTGAACTTATTTTTAAAATGTGTTGTGAACTGTCCCGAGCTGCCATAAGACTGAAGGAAGCATGATATAAATTATTAAATAAATAAACAAACAATACCAAAAATAAAATCTTTATTGGTGCACAAAATCAAAATCAATACCAATAACGATACAAAAAACAAAATCTTCATTTGAAATGGGTACCGATATCAATAACGGCAATAACAAAAAATGACATTTTGCTAACGATAATGAAAATGACACATTTTAAAAATGAAAAAGATAATGAAAAACGACATGGGGCCCTGGTGCACACCCCTATCAAAGGCACTTTTTACAGCCACATTGGTTTCTTTAGATGTCTCCCATTTTTCTTTCTCATTGGAATTGTTTATATTTGTGCCTTCTTTATCCCATTTTTCAGAAACACCCTTGGATTACTTTTTCATTGGTTTACCTAGCCATGAGATCCTGTCTAGCATTTCTCTGAGTTTATTAAAATCAGCTTTCCTAAAGTCCAAGGTACATGTTTGACTATGCTCACCTTTACTTTTTCTTAGGATCATGAATTCCAACTTTTCATGATCACTTCCTCTCAAAGTTTCCACTACTTTCACCTCATCAACCAAGTCTTCCTTATTGGTTAGGATCAAGTCTAGGATAGCCAAGCCCCTTGTTCTTTCCTCCACCCACTGAAGGAAGAAATTGTCAGAAAGGCAAGTCAAACATTTACTAGACATTCATCAGCGTCAACAGTTTCAAAAGTGGCAGAGAGATGGAGCAGGACAAGAATGGAATAGAGGTCCTCAGAGTTGGCTAAGAGAAGGTCATTCATGATTTTAGTGAGCGGAGTCTCAGTCAAGTAGAGAGGGCATAAGCCCAACTGAAGGGAGACACGGGAAGAACTGGAAGAGGGGAAGTCAAGACTAAGTGTGTAAACCGCTCACTCCATAAATTTGGAAGCAAAGGGGAGGAGAGAGATGGGATCGTAGTTGGATGGTAGATACAAAAAGAAGTAATAACACATGGAAAGATGCACTGTGTTTCTTGGCAAACAGAACTTTGTGTACAAAGGCCTAAATTCATACCTGTCTACAGGACAGCACAAGATCTATGGATCAGAGATTTTGCATAGTCTTTGTGATGATTCTCTGATTTGATTATGTTTTTACTTTCTTTGTGAACATTCATGCAAATAGGCTTTTGTTTCTATATATTTTGGGGAAGAAGTTGTTTGTACTAATGCCCATATTTTCTTGACTGCAAAGCATTTTATCATGCTCTACTCATGATCCATCTTCTTGTTTCATTTGTTTTTAGTCATCCAGTTAGGGAGGCATGACATAATTTAACGCACATCATGATCCTGTGATAGGAAATGGTTGAACTGAACAGTTCGGATGAAACCTACTGGCTGGTTTTGTGTCTTTCTCTCTCTGTGTGTGTGTGTGTGTGTGTGTGTGTGTGTGTGTGTGTGTGTGTGAAGGATTCAAACAATTTTGAATAGGATATATAAACTGAAGCTACCTATCTTTGCATCAGAAATGTAAATTGCAGAGTTGAAAAGTTGGTAGTCTTATGGTTAAGGCACTAAAGTAGAACTCTAGAGATCTATAAAATTTCCACCTCTGACAAAGGCTTCCTGTAAGAAGTCACCTAATCTGACTCTGACTCAGTTCCTCATCTCTTGTGTTCAATTGCCAGGATGTCTAAACAGCTGAATTGGGATTCCTGTTTAACAGCTGTGTCATGGGGCTACCACCTGGCACCACTTTTCAGATGCATAACAGCCCTGAGGAAACTCTCCTACTGAGTGCTTTCAACAGATAAGAATTGACATCTGTGTATTTGGAACCTCTCTAGGTGCTACAGTAATTTAAACAATACAGTCAATATTTGTGGGAACAGAAGGGTGAGAATCTCACTTGCTTCGGAATGTTTTCACCCAACTGCAGTATTAAGCAACCTTAACTATCTTAAACTGCAGCTGTTGTATATCACTGTTTCAAATTAGCTACCCATGTGATACATGTTGTAAAGTGAAATTTCCACTGAGCTACATTAAGTAAATTTGTTGCTTTGTTGTATACCAGAGTCAATAAATTAGGCGGGGGCTGACTGTTGCTAGACACAGAATTCTAATTCAGTGTCCTGTAATGGATTTTAGGCAATGAGGTGCTACATTCTGTGTAGAGAAATGAGGACTTTAATTGTATCAATATGTGTCAGCCAAGAATCCTTTTGAGCCAAGTAAAAATCTTAGTGTGTTTAAGCAAGTCATGATGGCTCAATTGCAATCATTTGTTTGCAATATAAACAACATTCTCTTAGTATATGCTATCATACGGATATGAATAGCTATCTGTAATAGTACAACTTACAACATATGCAATTTGCTGTTTATAAAATCTCTACTATCAGATGACAATATTTAACAATGATGAGTTCTTAATACATATTTTCTCAGTCAAAACAAATCTACCTTTGGTAATATCCCTAAAAAGAGAATAAGATGTGTATTAATCCTGCACTTGCAGAAAATAGATTTTTTTCTATTTTTATCAAGGATAAAAATAATTTTTTCACTGGAATTCTCAACAGGGGTTATGAAACAGATCATAATCAATTAACTTGAATTTCCCACTCTCATTGTTCAGGCAATGGTTAGAGCTCTTCCAGCAATTGCCTTCAAAATACAGCTTCTTGTCAGCTACAATATTCAGATTTCTTCAACAATATCTCAGATGCTTGTCAGATCCATTGAACAAAAAGACCGTGAAATTAAAAAAGGAAAGGTTAACAGTCGTTCTGGGTTTCTTCAGCCTTTGATCTATATGAATATTAAAACTATGTATCTTACACACTATGGCACAGGAAGTCTGTGTAATCAGGCATAAAGTGTCAAGCCCAGAAAGTTCAAAAAGATACATAGTTATACACTACAACCAAAGACTGAAAAGCCCCAGGCAGGGTCAGTGCTATTTTTGACGAACCTGCTAAGTGTTTGCAATGGTTTTGTTTCCTTGAAAAAAAATTAAATATATTTTTTCTTGATGGGCAGTATCCACTGAAGAGGAGTGTGACACAGCCACAAGTCTATTTCTGTTAACCCACTAGACCTTGCTCTCACTCATATGCTTGAAATAAAGTATGCACTTACAGATTTGCTGGATCAGGGTCTTTGGCCCCTTCCCTCCAAAACTGTGGAGGGATCTGCAGATACAGAAATAACTTTATTCTAGGGGCTTATTGTGCAAGACTGGGGCTTATGGCCCTGCCGTGAAGACAATGAAATTTTAGCTGTAAGGGAAGAGTAACTTGAAATAAAGTTGGGAAAACAGCCTGCTACATAACAGCAGGCACCCTTAAGCGCTGCTCTTCAGTTGCTGCCTCCAAGCACTTCATGGTTCCTTTATGGACATGCTGCAGAAAGCACAGGTGGCAGTGCTTAAGGCAGGAGGAGTCCCACAGAAAGCAAATAAAAGCCCAATGACCTCACCAGTACTTCAGGAAAAATAGTTTCCGGCAGAACTGTCTCAAAACAAAGTTTATTTCAGGTTTTATGCTACTTGTTGCCAGCTCTTCAAAATGAAAAAGATCTTATAACTGTAGTTAAATTGACTTGAGTGGTCATGATCCTAAAACCACTTATTCTGCATTAGTTCCACTGAAGTCATCAAAACTATTCCAGAGTAGAATTAAAGCAATCAGGTGTTTTCATATTCACCAATATTATTTTGGTGAATAATCAAATAGCTAATTATTCACCACTGAAACTATATCCACGTGTTTGTTTATATTCAGTTATTTGAGTCACTTTCATATTCTGATTATTTTTGTTTGGTTGTTTTGGTCCTTTCAGTCACTTCAGTATTTCAGTTACTTTGTGTCAGACACTGATGGGAATCAAGGTCCAGGGCCCACAGGAGTCATGCAGTATCAAGAAGGTTTATGCAGGCTCAGGTTCGAGTAAGTGGTGCAGGATCAGGGTGCAAGGCATCAACATGAGGAACTGGAACATGGACTGGAGGCAGGATAGGCAGATGGACAGGGGGAGCAGGCAGACATAAATGCAGGATCAGAAGGACTGGATTCAGGGACGGGAGCAGAAGGATCAGTTTCTGGACAATAGTGTGGGGGAGCCAGACAGAACACAGAACAGGGAAGAGTTTTTCCAAGACACTAAAGAAGTCAAAGTAAAGGAGTCAGTCCACAGGCAAGTAGCCAGAAACCAGGAAGGTAACGAACAATCCACCCAGACTGCTGTGGCTGCAGGCCTGCTTTTTATATGGCAACCAGAAAGTCAACCAGGAAGATGGGGGCATGGAGCAAGGCTGAGGAAGGGTGAGGACTAACGAACACTGGCGAAGTCCGTTAGCATTATCCCAGTCCCATTAACCCAGGTACTGGCTGGAGTGCCTTAAGGCACAACTCACTGCTCTCAGGGCCATAAAGGTGCTTGTTTGTGTTCTGGTCCTTATAATTTGCTTCAACTTCTACTCCTGAAACAAAGTAAATGAAATACTGAACAGATCAAATAACTAAACTGAAATGGGTATGCAATTCCAGAAACAAAGCAAGAAATGAAAAGTGGTTTGTATCCATTTTATTAGGCCTGATTTGAAGCAAGCAAAATGATTGGACATGGTACTGGCTGCACATTTTCATTTCAGAAGTGAGTTCAGGACTACAGACAAGCAAGAGAAAATAAACTCTTATTTATTTATTTATATTTATTTATTTATTTTTAAATTTATTTTAACAATTTAATACCCCACCAAACTCCACCACAGGCGGCTCAGGGCGACTTACAATAAAATCATATAAATAAAACATCATCACAATAAAATCATATAAATATAAAACAACATTCCCACCCAACTTAAAAATATAACAAAACACAAACCCTCCCATAACTCCCTCCCCCACATACTCCTTAATTATATTTAAAGTGGGGATGTGCGAACGCGGCTTGGGTCTTCAGTGTTCAGTCCAAACTCGACCCGTTCGGACAGCCAAACCAAACGCAGAAGTGGCCGAACAGTTGGCCGCATTTGGGAAAAATGTGATTGGAAGGCCCGGGGGGGGGGGGCATCCGAGGAGCAGACTTCCTGGCGCCAGGAGTGGAGAGACTTAGACAAGCAGTCAGCCTGCCCAATCACCATCACTCTTTTCCTCAGACCACTGGCTTCGCAGTCTGTGATTGGCATGGGGCTAGGCTGCACAGAGCCAATGGGGCTTGTGGTAAGGCGGGCGCAGCAAGTAGCAAAAGTCATTGCCCTCCCCCGCTTCCAATTCCTTCTGAACTAGCCACTGATCCTGTCAGCAGGCATTTTCAGAAGTCTCCCTCTCCCAGCAGTTTGTGTTTCTAATCCATTGCCATCCTCCTCCTATTTCACCCATTCCCACACATTTACCTCCCCAGTTTCATTTATTTGGATAAGATTAGATAGATTTAGGTGTCATTTTATTTTTTACCCCCCCCCTGTTTTCTTTCTCCCTACCCTCCATTGAATCCTTCCCTCATCCCTGTATATATTCCACCCCTGATTCCCTTCCCTTGTTTTTGGATTTATTTAGAGTAGCATTAGATTGATTTAGTTTTCATTTCAGTTTTGTACCCCTCACTGTGTTGTTTGTTTTGAACTGTCTGTGTTACCCCCCATCCCTGTGTGTGTGTAGATATATAGATAGATAGATAGATAGATAGATAGATAGATAGATAGATAGATAGATGTAGGAGTTAACTTAGTTATAGAGATAGATAGAGATAGTGTGTAGTGATTTAGTTTTAATATTTCATAGTGTGTTTGTAGGACTAGGCCTTGTAGATATAATATTCCATTTAGTTCCATATATTTTAGAATAGTTAATATTCTAAATAGAATAGTTCCATATATTTTAGAATAGTTAATAGCAGTTAGAGTTAGTGTATATACACTAGTATATATATAAAGAAAGAATATATATATATAAAGAAAGATGCCAAGTGCATTCTTTGTGTTGAAAAACATGGAGAAGGGAAGCAGGAGAGGCTGGTCTGCTGTCCGTAAGGTGGGCAATGAGGCACATGGCGGAGGTGGTAGGGGCCATGCCAGCGGAGTGGCAGCAGGCAGCAGCCCAAGCCCATCCCCACACCCCAAACTGCACAGACCTACGGATGGGCAAACAGGTCGCGGTTCGGGTTTGGCCATTTGGTTCAGCCATTTGGTTCGGCCATGTTCAGTTTGGCAGTTCAGTGCGGTCACCGGGTTTGGGTTTGGGTGTTTAGTTCGGCCATTCAGTTCAGGTTCGGCCACTCAGAAACCAGTATCATGAGAGGACAAGCCAGAAACCAGAAATACGTGTGTGTGCGGAGCTGTGTGGTGACTGAGTGTGTGTTTGGTGTTCGGTTTGTATGTTTTGGTTGTGGTTGCATGTGCTGTTGTGGTTTTTGTGGTTGGTGGGTGTTGTGGGTGTTGTGGGTGACTGTGTGTTTTGTGTGTGTGATTTTCAAATAAAAAAAATATTTAAAAAATGAAGAAGGCTGCC
The DNA here is from genome assembly GCA_003113815.1 of Sphenodon punctatus. Classification (NCBI taxonomy): domain Eukaryota; kingdom Metazoa; phylum Chordata; class Lepidosauria; order Sphenodontia; family Sphenodontidae; genus Sphenodon; species Sphenodon punctatus. The sequence continues at coordinate 285,569 of QEPC01000061.1, forward strand.
GTGTTGCTTTCCCTGCTGGGGGCCAACACTGTAGAAGAGAAGGAGGAGGTAGCTACCCTGCCACGTAGTACACCTCCTGTGGTGGTGACCAGTTCCTTGGATGAGGAGCAAACCTCAGGAGGTGCTGGCACCAGGTTTGTAATTTTATTTTACTTAGCATCCCCTAGCACCCCAGGGAGGAGGGTGGAATTTGCACATGCCAGCCAGGGCCTCCTTTCTAGTTGCAATCCCTAGCATCTCCTAGCGTCCCCTAGCACCCCAGGGAGAAGGGTGGAATTTGCACGTGCCAGCCAGGACCTCCTTTCTAGTTGCTATCATTAGCATCCCCTAGCACCCCAGGGAGGAGGGCAGGATATCCACGTGCTTTCTAGTTGCAATCCCTAGCACCCCAAGGAGGGAAGAATAGAGGCATCATCATCATAAATGCATGATATTACTTTGGTGTTCTTAATGTGTTCCCATTTCAGAGAGGAATTGGATGCCGGCCCCAGCTCTGCTGCCACTGCAAGGCCAAGGAGGACCCCTAGGCCAAAGTCGCCAGTGACACCCCCAGACATCCGGTGGTCAAGGTCGGATGTCTGGAGGTATCTTGACAAGGGCAACAGAGTCGCCACATGCAAGGTAAGGCACGGGGACTGGAACAATAGGGAATGAATTGCCCTATGACCTGTTAGGAATGGAAGTCCCCTGTAGAGAGAGATTGGCCACCCAATCCACCCACTTGTGGAGACAGAATGCAGGCAGGGCTTGACAGACCATTGGTCTGACACAGTATGGCACTTCTTATGTTCCTATCTTTTTCTGCTCTTTTTAGTTATGCAAGAAAGTTTCCTGTCTGCACAGGGAGGGGACCACGTCGGAGCTCATCACTCACATTGAGAAGATCCATGGCATCAGAGTGAGGCGTCAGGGTGATACTGATGAGGAGTCTTGGGTGGCAGCTGTGGAGCCTCAATACCAGAAGAAGGGGGGGAAGGCAACCCACAATTGGCAGCATATAAGCCCTTCCCCCTCCTCCAGCCCCGACGTGGAGACACCCGGACCCAGGGAGGACGCAGAGGCCAAGGCCCTTTGGGGCAATGTGTAGCGGCCCACCTGGGACTATGTGCCGCCTTTGAGAACAGCCTGTTCGAACAATTGCAGGCGGTGCAGGTCGAGCGGCAGAAGGTGGAGGCATATGGCCAATATATCTCCACCGAGCTGAACCAAGTGAAAATGTACCACCAGGCAGTCTCCAGGTGGCATACGGACGTGGCAGAGGCCGTACAGTTTGCCGTGGGTCATGGTTTCAAGCTGGACGAGTCTTGGGTGGCCGGCCCTCAGCCCTGTGATGCGCCCCAATGGGTGTTTTCTTTCCCCCAATTCCCGGGGGACAGGCCCAGAGACTCTTAGTTTACTTTATAAGTTTACTTTATATGTTTGCTTTTTTAAAAAAAAATGTTATTGTTCTTGTTGTTGTTATGTTATTGTTATATAAATAGTTTAAATTAAATTTGTTATATTTATTGATATAGATTTGTTTGACCTCCAATCTTTTATCCCTATGTGCTGAAGTTCTGGCTAGCAGGAGACAGAATCTCATACAGGTTGTCGATCCCTACCAGCAGCACCTGTCATCCCATGTAGCGTAGTTATTAACCCAAAGATGTGCTGTGCCAGCCAGTAGCAGGGTCTCAACTAGCAGACAGGCTCCCCCGGTTTGTGTTTGTGTGGGTGGGTGTGACAGAGATAAAGAGAGACAGGCTCGTTGGCAGCGGGCAGCAGGCAGAGGGAGCAGGTGGTCGGAGGGGCTTTTAATAATTTACAGCAGTTTCAGCGGGCATCTGTGGGTGGGTGTGGAGGAGTAGGCTTTTTGGGGGGTGCAGGCTGGCGTGTGGGCACCGGGCTTCTGGATGCAGCAGAATGGAATGCAGCCCCCAGTGACTGGAATGATGTCCCCAGAACCCTGATGGTGGGTCCTGGTGCTAGAGTGGCAGTTTCTAGATGTTGACCACAGCCCTCCCTGCCTGTAACTTGGCCCCAGACCCTGACGGCGGGTACTGGGGCTAGAGTGGCAGCTTCTAGATACAGTGGATAGAAAGATGGATAGAGAGTGGATAGAAAGATGGCTCTCTGTGAGTGGAATGATGGACCTCAGAACCCTGATGGTGGGTCCTGGAACTGGAGTGGCAACATCTAGGTTTTGGTCACAGCCCTCTCTGCCAGTAACTTGGCCCCAGAACCCTGATGGCGGGTCCTGGGGCTGGAGTGGCTGTTTCTTGGTGTGGTTGAGAAAGTCTCTCAGTGTGAGGAATGATGGCCCCAGACCCATGATGGTGGGTCCTGGGGCTAGAGTGGCAGCTTCTAGATATATAATGGCCACAGCCCTCCCTGCCTGTAACTTGGCCCCAGAACCCTGACGGTGGGTCCTGGTGCTGGAGTGGCTGTTTCTTGGTGCAGTGGAATGACACTCCTCTGTGCAAGGAATGATGGCCCCAGACCCATGATGGTGGGTCCTGGGACTAAGGTGGCAGCTTCTAGGTATTGGCCACAGTCCTCCCTGCCTGTAACTTGACCCCAGAACCCTGATGGAGGGTCGTGGAGCTGGAGTGGCTGTTTCTCGGTGTGGTTGAACGAAGTCTCGGTGCAAGGAATGATGGCCCCAGACCTATGATGGTGGGTCCTGGGACTAGAGTGGCAGCTTCTAGACATATATTGGCCACAGCCCTCCCTGCCTGTAACTTGGCCCCAGAACCCTGATGGTGGGTCCTGGGGCTGGAGTGGCTGTTTCTTTTTTTATATATATCTATCTCTACAGTAAATTTATTTATTTATTTATTTTTACATTTATA
>QEPC01000061.1:292384-312023 GCA_003113815.1 Sphenodon punctatus
GGAGCCTTCTGAAATGCCTGCTGTTCAGGAACAGTGACTAGCTAGAAGGTGTTGGGAAGGGGGGGAGGCAATCAGTTTTGTTTCTTGTTGCGCCCGCCTCACCACAAGCCCCATTGGCTCCGTGCAGCCTAGCCCATGGCCAATCTCAGATTGCCAAGCCAGTGGTCTGAGGCCACTGGCTTGGAAGGGATGGTGATTGGGCAGGCTGGCTGCTACTCCAAGCCTCTCCACCCCTGGTGCCTGGAAGTCTGCTCCTCAGCTGACTCCCCCTCCCTGTCACGTTTGACCTTCCAGTAACACTTTTTTGCCACATGAACTCACCCGGACGTGATCCGAACTAACCGAACTGTTCGGGCATTTTGACGTTCGCATCTAGTTCGATTCGGCCAGTTCAGGTTTGGATTTGGGTTCAGGTTTGGTCATCCGAACAGGCCTAGTTCGGGCCGAACTCCGAACTTCTGAACCGCGTTCGCTCATCCCTACACAGACCTGATTTTGGCACTCAGGCTTCTGAGGCTCCCAGCAGTGGCACTAGTTGGGCTGTGGTTCAGCGGTGCCACCTGCCATCATCCTCCACTGCCATGCAGGGCACTGGAAGGCCTGCATTCTAGTAGGCTGCAGCTGTGTCTGCTGAGGCGCAGGAGTAGGTGCAAGTGCTTCAGGGGCAGGGTTCTAAGTTCTCCATGGGCCCCCATTGGCCCCCATTATTGAGGTGATCCCCAGCAGTCCAGGGCTGGTGGATTCCACTCAGACTGCTAGAGGCAGGGCCTGATCCCCTGGCAATGGCGGCAAGGAGAGGAGCAGCAGCAGCAGTAGCAGCAGCAGCAATAGTTATAGGGGGCACAGAGAGAGTGGCAGCAGCATCGTGGGCAGTTGGTCAGCCTCAGGGTCCCAGTACTCCCTGTCATGGGACATGACTCTGATTGGTGACAGCGAGGCAGAAACTAGTCCCAAGGAGTAGATGTCTGGAGCTGAGTCAATGGCTATCCCTCAGAGAGCTGTGTCACCACCATGTTTTGCCCCTTCCAGCTGCGCTGGCAGCGGTGCATCACCCAGTGCAGGCCAGAAGGCAGGAGGGGAAAAAAAATCCTCCGTCTGGACGTATTTTAAGTTGGTGCAGGTGGATGATCCCAGGGAGGTGAAGTGCACTTTGTGCCAGAAGGTGGTGAAGTGTGGGCAGGTGCTCACCAGCCTTGGTACAACTGCCATGGTGAGGCACCTGAGGAGATGCCACAGCCCTGCACTACTAAGCGGGAAGGCAGGGGCAGTGGATGCCAGTGGGTTCCCGACTGCAGCAGCCAGTCATCTGCCTCCATTGGCGGGCAAGCATCCTGTTTGAATAGCTGCCTCTATCAGCAGGAGCGGTACTGCTGCTGGGGGGAGCAGCAGTAGCAGCAGCAGTAGCAGTGTCAGTTCACCATGGAGGAGCTGGGGTGGGGGCAGCTGCCAAGTCCGTTGGCAACTGCAGGACATGAAGGGTGGCGTGACTTTCAACTGAAAGCCAAGTCCATGTTGGGGGAAATGATTGCCCTGGATGGGCAGCCCTTCTCAGTGGTCAGGGACATGGGGTTCAGGTGCCTGATTGGCTTCCTGACTCCCCAGTTGAAGCTGCCATCGTGCACCACCCTGAATCGGCAGGTGGAGCCAGCCTTGTACAGGGCTTTAAAGGAGCGGGTGAGGGAGCAGTGGCTGGGGGTGCCACTGTCCACTTCACCTAAGACCTGTGGTCAAGCAGGAATGCTCAGCATGCTTACCTGGCAGTGATGGCCCACTGGTGGCAGGACTCGAAGGCAGCATTTGACAGTGTCAGGAGGGGTCCCGAAGCAGGGTATAGGGGGGCCATGCTTCAAGCAGAAGTCATGGATGGCCCCCACACATCTTGGAAGATCGAGGCAGCCCTGACCGCCATGATGAGGGAGTCGGTCACACCTGGTGTGCCCTTCACCAACATATTGAGGGCAGTCCATGAGGGGGGCTTGTCCAGCATCCCTTGCACCGCACACACCCTTCATCTGGTGGTCAGGGATGCCATGGACTTGGGGGAGAAGGGGATTGGGGTAGGCACCCTTAGCTCCCTGATCAAGCAGGGGAGAAAGCTGGCCGGTTTCTTTAACCGGAGCATGAAGGACAGTGACCTCCTCCGGGCAAGGCAGGCAGAGCAAGGCTCCCCAGTGAACCAGCTGGTGCAGGATGAGTCCACACAGTGGAATTCGACCTTCCTGATGCTCAAGCGGCTTCTTCAGCAGAAAGCCGCCTTGCATCAGGTGCAACTGGTGATGGACAGCAGGGCACCTCCAGGGTACAATGGGGCAGAATGAGAGATCCGGGCACACACGGCCTTTGTTTTGAGACTGTTCCTGGCCGTGACGGAGACCATCAGCTCATCCATGGCTACCATCAGTCAGGTGACCCCTGTGGTGCAGTCTCCTCAGGTGGTGGGAGGAAATTCTCCATGGGTGGGATTGTGGCCCTTAGGGCAGGAAGCTGGTGGATGAGGCGGTTGCCCTGGTGCAGCATCTGGAGGCAGGCCTGAAGGCGTGGTTCAACAAGCTCCTGCAGTGGGTGGAATGCATGTTGGCAACCATGCTGGACCCCAGGGTAAAAGGCAGCGTGGCATACTAGACAGTGCTCATTGGGCACTGGAAGGGTGAGTTGGTGGAGAGGGTCCAGCAGGCAGAGCAGGCTCTTGAGAGTGTGTGGCAGCAGCAGCAGCAGAATGCCCTTGGGGATGGTGGGAGTGGGAGCAGCCACCCTTTCAGCTGGTGGGGTCTATCCCTGCCCCCAGCCCTAGCAGTAGAAGCACCAGCAGCAGGCTGAGCATCAGCAGCACCCCAATTGCCAGCAGCAGCAGCTCATATGTGCAGGCCATTCTGGGGAGCATGGGTTCTTGCACAGCAGGGAAGCAGCGTAGCTGAGGACAGTGGTGGAGGTGGTGCCGAGGCAGAGTTACCTGAGGGAGTATGATGGCACCTCAGCAGCAGTGGAGAGCTACCTGGAGGAGGAGCTGTGCATAGAACCAAGCAGCGATCCCTTGGCCTACTGGGCCAGCAAGACCAACGTGACCAGCCCTGTCCAAAGTGACCAAGGGTCTCTTGTCCTGCTCACCAACCAGTGTCCGTAGCAATCAGGTGTTCTCCATGGCGGGGGACATTTGCTCACCGCACCACCTGAGACTGGGGGCCAAGTTGGTGGAGAATTTGCTTTTTATAAAGGTCAACCTTCCACTGCTGGGATTCCCCAAGCTGCCCCTGGACATGGATTGATGGTGCAGTGGCACACGTCATCCCATGCCAGGGGCAGTCTTTGGGCGGGGCTCTTCCTCAATCTGGGCTGCTGTGCTGAGGTGCTGTCCCTCCCAATGCCCAGTTCCTGCCCTGCCTCTCTCTCTCTCTGACTAGAAGGCCTCGGCTGGCCTATCTGGCTGACCTCATGACGCAGGGTAGAATTAGGAAGCTATAAGCCTGCCAGTCGGCGTCCGGCTAGATCATCTCGGCCCGCCTATGTGACTGGCTCTCTCTCTCTCTCTCATGCTGCACAGTCTTTGCCAGTCTATCTGAGTGCCCTGCCAAGGTTCCAGCCTGCCTTCCCTACTGCCTCTCATGCCACGCTGCCTGTCTGCCCACCCTGGTTGCCAAGCTCAAAGCCTGCCTCAGTATGCCTGCCTTTTGCTCATGCTACACTGCCTGTCTGCCCGCCCAAGTTGCCAACCTCGAACCCTGCCTCAGTCTGCCTGNCATGCTACACTGCCTGTCTGCCCGCCCAAGTTGCCAACCTCGAACCCTGCCTCAGTCTGCCTGCCTTCTGCTCATGCCATGCTGTCTGTCTGCCTGCCCGCCCAGGTGGCCTAGATCAAAGCCTTCCTCAGTCTGTCTGCCTTCTGATCATAACATCAAGGTACTGCTACACAAATGGACAAATGTTCTTAATTTAATACAAAAGAGAAAAATTCACAAAAACACATGAAAACCCCAAAATGGGTATTAAAGTTACTGTTCACTGAAGTACAGTAACCCCCTGCTCTAGCAGTTTAAACAGCATTCGTTTCATAAGGGTCCTTGGGGATAGTGGATCTGGACAAGCACTTCTTAAGACAATTAAGGTGGGTTGGCAGCCTTATGCTTGTTACATAGGAGCCAAAGAAGGGATTAAGAATTCACTCCCAGCTGTCTGTATACTCCATTAAAAACTTTAGCCCAGCAGGCGGGTCCTGAGGAAGTTAGCATTGATTCCAGGACACGTTAAAGAAATCCTGTAACTACCCTAGAAAGCACTGCAGGTACGTACATCTTAAGAAGATTGAATATTTACTGCGTACCAGAAAGAAGCATTTACACACCCCTGAGGAAGCCAGTTATTCTGAAAAATGCTGGGTCTTTCATATGCTTCTGTGTTTTCCTGTACTTCAGGGAACAGTAACTTTAATACCCATTTTGGGGTTTACATGTGTTTTTGTGATTTTTTTCTCTTTTATATTAAATTAAGAACATTTGTCCATTTGTGTAGCAGTACCTTGATGTTGTTTTCACTTTAGTTTATACTTCTACTGTATACCTTTTGTTACTGCCTTCTGGTCATGCTATGCTGCCTGTCTGTCTGCCTAGGTGGCCTAGATAAAAGTCTGCCTCAGTCTCCCTGCCTTCTGCTCATGTTACGCTGCCTGTCTGCCCGCCAAGGTTGCCAAGCTCCAACCCTGCCTCAGTCTGCCTTCTGCTCATGCCACGCTGTCTGTCTGCCCGCCCTCCTGCCCGCCCAGGTGACCTAGATCAAAGCCTGTCTCAGTCTACTTCCCCATGCTCATACCACGCTTCCTGTCTGCCCCCCCAGGTGGCCTAGATCAAAGCCTGACAAAGTCTCTGTTCCCATGCTCATGCCACGCTGCCTGTCTGCCCGTCCGCCCAGCTGGCCTAGATCAAAGCCTGCCTCAGTCTCCCTGCCTTCTGCTCATGCCACGCTGCCTGTCTGCCCACCCAGATTGCCAAGCTCAAACCCTGCCTCAGTCTGCCTGCATTCTGCTCATGCCACACTGCCTGTCTGCCCTCCCAGGTGGCCTAGATCAAAGCCTGCCTCACTCTGCCTTCTGCTCAAGCTACGCTGCCTGTCTGTCTGCCCTCCCACCCACCCAGGTGACCTAGATCAAAGCTTGACTCAGTCTGCCTGTCCATGCTTATACCATGCTGCCTGTCTGCCCCCCGCCCTGCTCAGGTGGACTAGATCAAAGCCTGCCAAAGTCTCCCTTCCCATACTCATGCCACGCTACCTGTCTGCCCGTCCACCCATCTGGCCTAGATCAAAGCCTGCCTCAGTCTCCCTGCATTCTGCTCATGTCACACTACCTTTCTGCCCGCCCAGGTTGCCAAGCTCAAACCCTGCATCAGTCTGCCTGCATTCTGCTCATGCCACGCTGCCTGTCTGCCCGCCCAGGTGGCCTAGATCAAAACCTGCCTCACTCTGCCTTCTGCTTATGCCATGCTGCCTGTCTGCCCGCCCTGTGGGCAAAGCTGAAGCCCTGTGCTGGCCTGCCTGCCTCTCATGCCAAGGTGCCTGTCTGCCTGCCCTGACAACCCTGGGTGATGTGCCCCACTGGCCTGGTAATCCAGCTGCTGCTGTCTACTGGTCCATAGGTGCTCTGCCATGGCAAATCCAAATGTGCCCACGGAATTTGCTATTGCCGTCTGCTGCTGTATGGGAGCTCTTCCCTGGTAAATCCTACCATCCTGGCTCCATGGGTGGTGCACACAGGCAAATCCTACTGCTGCCATCTCAGCAATCCAATGTCTGCTGCTCCTGCTGCCAATGCTGCCTCTGCTGTCTGTGCCATGAGTTCTGCTCCAGAAAATTCAATGTCTGCTGCTGCTGCCAATGCTGCCTCTGCTGTCTGTGCCATGGGTTCTGTGCCCCAGCAATCCAATGTCCATTTCTGCTGCTCTGCTGTCTGTGCCATGGGTTCTGCTACTGGACAATCCAATGTCTGCTGCTGCTGCCAATGCCGCCTCTGCTGTCTGTGCCACGGGTTCTGTGCCCGGACAATCCAATGTCCACTGCTGCTGCCAATGCGCCTCTGTTGTCTGTGCTCCAGGTTCTGTGCCCCATGAATCCAATGTTCGCTTCTGCTACCTCTGCTGTCTGTGCCATGGGTTCTGCTACTGGGTAATCCAATGTCTACTGTTGCTGCCAATGCTACCTTTGCTGTCTGCCACGGGTTCTGTGCCCAGGCAATCCAATGTCAGCTGCTGCGGCCTCTGCTGTGCCACAGGTACTGTGCCCTGGAAATCCAAAGTCTGCTACTGGATGGCCGTCACTGGGCAAGACTTGACCAATTGGAAGAATAGTTTGTTGAGATCCGGAGAGTAGGATGAAAGCCTGAAACACCCGGCCTAGCAGGGGTGCTAGCCACTGAGCCCTGGCTGGGCCTCTGCTGCTGCTCCACCAATGCCAGCCAGCCTGCAATGCTGATCTGAGCACAGGTACTGGTCACTCCAGTCACAGGACCCACCATCAGGGTTCTTGTGCCTACGTTCTAGGCAGGAAGGGCTGTCATTTCACTTCATTATCTGCAAGTGTCCCACATCGAGGCCAGCCAGCCTGTAACGGCAGGCCGAGCAGGGGTGCCAGGCACCAAGCCGTGGCCAGGCCTCTGCCACTGCTCCACCAATGCCAGCCAGCCTGCAACACCTGACCGGGCAGGGGTGCCAGCCGCAGTTACTGTGCCCTGACAATCCAATGTCTGCTGCTGCTGCTGGTGGTGGTACTGCACGTCAGCCATTTGCGCCTCAATCTTGTAGATGGCCATAGCTCGTATGAGTGTGCCGGCGGGCAGGGGCTGGTTGAACATGAGATTCACCACCGGGCAAGGCTTGACCACTTTGCAGTAGATCTTCTTGAGTTCGGTTGAGTACGACCCAAGCCTGCAATGCCCGGCCGAGTGGGGGGGCTAACCACCAAGCCCTGGCCAGGCCTCTGCTGGTGCTTCACCCATACCAGCCAGCCTGCAATGCCTGGTCAAGCAGGGGTGCTGGCCACTCTAACCCCAGGACCCACCATCAGGGTTCTGGGGCCTACGTTCCAGGAAGAAAGGACTGTTGTTTCAGTTCATTGTCCACAAGTGTCCCACAACGAGGCCAGCCAGCCTGCAATGCCTGGCCGAGCAGGGGTGCCAGGTGAGCCCTGGCAGGGCCTTTGCCGCTGCTCCACCCGTGCCAGCCAGCCTGCAATGCCCATCCAAGCAGGGGTGCCAGCCACAGTTAATTTGCCCTGGCAATCCAATGTCTGCTGCTGCTGCTGCTGCTGCTGCTGCTGCTGTTGCTGCTGCTGCTGCTGGTGGTACTGCACATCAGCCAGTTGCTCCTCAATCTTGTAGACGGCCATAGCTTGGATGAGTGCGCTGGTGGGTGGGGGCTGGGTGAACGTGAGATTCACCACTGGGCAAGGCTTGGCCACTTTGCAGTAGAGCTTCTTGAGTTTGGTTGAGTACAACCCAAGCCTGCAATTCCTGGTTGAGTGGGGGCACCATCCACCAATCCCTGGCTGGGCCTCTGCCACTGCTCCACCCATGCCAGCCAGCCTGCAACACCCAGCCAAGCAGGGGTGACAGACACTGAGTCCTGGACAGGCCTCTGCTGTTGCTCCACCAATGCCAGCCAGCCTGCAATGCACAGCCAAGTAGGGGTACTGGCCACTCCAGCCCAAGGACCCACCATCGGGGTTCTGGGGCCATCATTCTGCTCATGGGGAGCCATCATTCCACCACATCAATGAACAGTCAGCCACTGCCTCAGCCAACCACCTCAGTCACCAGCTTCTTGCCCTGGCCCCTGAGGGCCACAATCCTTCCCTGGAGAATCTCCCCCAGCCTCCTGAGGAGACTCTGCACCAGAGGGGTGACCACCTGGCTGATGGTGACCATGGACAAGCTGATGGTCTCTGTCACAGCCAGGAATGATCTCAGAACAAAGACAGTGTGAGTCAGGATCTCCCATTCCACTGCATTGTACCTTGGAGGTGCCCCGCTGTACATCATAAGTTGGACCTGATGCAAGGTGGCTTTCTGCTCAAGAAGCCACTAGGGCATCAGGAACATGGAGTAATTCCACTGGGTGGACACATCCTGCACCAGCTGGTGCACTGGGGAGCTTTGCTCTGCCTGCTTCACGCTCTGGTTAAAGAAACTGGCCAGCTTCCTCCCCCACTTGATTAGGGAGCTAAGGGTGCCTTCCCCAATCCCCTTCTCCCCCAAGTCCAGAGTGTCCCTGACCACTAGGTGAAGTCCCCCACATGGACTGCCCTCAATATGTTTATTTTGTTTATTTATTTATATTTATTAGCCACCCCCTCATGCCTACGGCATCTTGGGGTGGCTTACAAAACCCTAAACAACAATAAAATTCAATAAAACTCAATAAAAACATTTAAAACCCCAGAAATTTTTTTTTGGGGGGGCATATTGTTCATCACCATGCACACTTTGGTGAAAAGTGCACCTGGCATGATCCACTCCCTCACCATGGCGGTCAGGGGTACCTTGATGCTCCGAGAAGTGTTGGGGCCGTGGCATCTATGACTTCTGCTTGAAGCAGGGACCAACTATACCATGATTTGGGACTCCTCCTGCCACTGCAAAACGCTGCCTCTAGGTCCTGCCACCAGTGCGTCGACACTGCCAGGTAGGCATGCTGCACGTTCCTACTTGACCACAGGTCAGTGGTGAAGTGGATGGTGGCACCCCCAGTCCCTGCCAGCTGCTCTCTCACCCACACCTTTAAAGCCTGGTACAGGGCTGGCACCACCTGTTGACTCAGGGTGGTGCTGGCAGGCCTCCAGTTCTGCTCACTCTATGCTGGGTTATCCAGTTCTAGTCACCATCATGGCTGGGTGTTAGAGTCTGTCAGGTATCAACGGAGCAGTAGCAGAGGCCCAGCCAGGACTCGGTGGCTGCCACCCCTGCTTGGCTGGGCATTGCAGGATACCAGGCATCGGCGGCAGCCTGAGTCAGGGTGGTGTGAGAGGGCAGATTAAACTGGGGGGCCAGGAAGCCAATCAGGTGTCTAAACCCCATGTCTCCAACCAACAAGAAGGGCTGCCCATAGAGTGCAATAATTTTCCCCAACATGCGCATGGCTTTTAGTTGGCCTCCACGCCCTGCATCTGCCGATGAACTTGGCATCTGCCCCCACCCCAGCTCCTCCATGGTGTACTGATGCTTCTGGGCCTCAACTGGCTGTTGCTGCTGCACCACTGACAGCGCTGATGGGAGGGGCAGAACATGATGGTGACACAGCTATCGGAGGGATATGTGGTTGGCCCTGTCCAAAGTGGCCAAGGCTCTGTTGTCCTGCCCACCAACGAGTGGGTGTTCTCATGGCGGGGAACATTTGCTTGCCCACCGCCTGAGATTGGGGGCCAAATTGGTGGAGCAGTTGATTGTCATCAAGGTGTCTGTCTGCTGCTGCTGCTGGGTCTCAGATGGTCAGCCATGGCACCACGGGCAGCCCCGGGGGCCAAGTGCCAAGTCTGCCTGCCAGAGAAAGCTGGGGTGCCAAGCAACAAGCCTTCCTGGTCTCTGCTGCTGTTGCTGTGTCTCCGATGGCCTCATGGGCCCCCCTGGAGTGGCCCAAGCCTCCACCATGGCTAAACTTTCCAAGCATTCAGCGGGACCAAACTCCCCGGGGCCGAACCCCTGAACCCGAACTTAGTTTTCAGGCTGAACAGACAAACATCTGAACCCCGTTCTGTTCACACATCCTTAATTCAAAGTCTACTGCTATCACAAAAATGTTATTTTCTTTTTACAGCCACAAGATGAAAGCTATAATTGTACCTTTAGCCCATAGACTGAAAAAACAGTGAAGACTGCTTGGCCATCCTGACACCATGGAAGATCCAGGCCCATACCCACCCCATATTGCATTGCACAAGGCAACCCTGTGAACAATTTGAAAGCTAGCCACCTGGTGTGAGCCACGCAGAGAGGCCAGTTGGGCCAGCCGTGAGTGTTGTCAGGAATGGATTTGACTCCAGATTGCAACCTTAACATTGAGTCTTTGACTGCTCATGGACCCTGGCAGAGCATAGCAGCCTTTCCTGAACACCTATGCCAATTTGGGGGAAGATGGGTGCTCCAACTGACTTCCTGTTACCTGCAAAGACAAAGCCCAAGGAGAGAGGACAACGGAATGCTGCTAGGAGCATAAATCAAGCCCACACCTCTGAAGAAACTGGAGTTTAAATGCAGCACCTTAGATCATGAAACCATTCTGACCTCATCCACCTACAACCTGAGGAAGCTCAGTAAAAGACAAACAACAAACATAAGTCAACACTCCTAAAGAGAGACCTATAGCATGTTGCTTGCAAAAATCTTCACTGAACTCAATGAGGAGTTGTGCCTAAAAAGATCAATAAGCTGATAGTTCATGCTGAATGGATTTTTCTTAGAATACTTATGAACATGTTGACTCACCATTAAAAATACAAACAAAGAAAAGAGCTATTTCCCACTTTAGAAATAAATAAATCTAAATAAACTTTTAGCTTAAGGACAAATTCAGCAAGGAAGTGAATCATCCTTGGACTTTCCTATCATGATATTTTAAGGTGTTCTGCCTCTTGTGGCAAGGAGGGAAGCAATCATGTGGTAATGAACAGCAGTATTACAGGGCAGAGTCCCCCTGTGTATCACTGGCCTTTTAATGAGGTGCAACTTAGGGCTAAGGAAGGTAATCTCTGGGGTAATTGGCTCAGCTGTGTTAAGGGCTGGGGTGAGGAGAGCCAGGGAAAGGACCAGCCAAGAGAGAGCTGAGAGGGAAGCTAGACAGAACTCTGTCTCAAACAACAGAGAGACACTGGGAAAGGCAGGAGCTGAGGGGGTCTCTGCCTCAGAGAAGTAGGTTAAGAGGGTTTTGCTTGAGCAGGAGTGTTTTCTGGGTTTCAGAGAGGGTGTGCCTAGCCCAGAGAACTAGTGGAGACTTGCCAGGGGGCCTCTGGCCTGAGGAAGGTGCATGCCAGGCCAGAAGGTATATATAAGACTGTGTGGAGAATTAAAGGACTGTTGAGGCTAATTCCCTGTTGAGAGAGAGACAGTGTGGGCCTAATCCTGTCAGGATTTACTCCCGGTGAGCCTGTCCCTGCCACAAGAAGTAGCAGGAGAGGAGAATTTCTGGAGGGATGGTTTCCCAATTCCTCCAAATCAAGATTTCCCAACAAACCTGGGACACCAGGGAACTTGCCTAGTTCTCATGGCAGCTGCTGCCACATGAGAGAGAGGGGGGAGGTAGGATTGGGGCTGGATGCTGGGTGGTGCAGCAAATGGAGAAAATCAGCTGAGCAGTGGCTGCACAAGTTCCCACTGCTCATGAGCTCGGGCTGGCTCAGATTGTCAGTTAGAGAAAGTGTGACTGCACAACTGCTGAGGCTGAAAAAATATTGCACATTTAAGTTAAATGTATGATTAGTTAAGAACTTTGGGGGAGGTAATTCTCCCCTGAATTCTCTGGTGGGATTTAGGGGTTCCCCTCTCTCTGGCTGTCCCCCAAAAGGGCCACTGTACCAGCCACAACTCAGTTAGCCCACTTACAGTAACTAGTGGGCCCCACTCTCACCAGAGTGTGCCAGCTTGTAAGGAGTTAATCCTTTGTCACCTGTATCTCAGGGCTCCACATTTATCCAGAAAATAAATGGGTTAGTCTTGTCTAGGGCCACTTTCAGACCTACACACACACCCACCCCATGCATATTCTGACTGCAGGAGGGAATGCGCAGTCAGGCTATGTGCGGAGTGTCACCAGTCTGAAAGTCCTGGCCCCCCAGCAATACAGATTGCCTGCTCTGTATTGCTGCAGGTGTTTGCTGAAAAAAATGGGGCGGGGGCTTTCAGACCAGCAGCACCCTGCACATAGCCTGGCTGCGCATTCCCTCCTGAAGCCAGAATATGCGCTGGAGGGTGGGGGGGTGGGGGAGGTCTGTAAATGGCCTAGATGTTAACCAAGAATTTCCTAGTCCATATCCAGAGCCAGTAACTACACAGACACAAACTTTATAATAAGCAAGTTTTATATAAAAACTAAAATGGATAATAGAGTTTCAGAGTAAACACAGAAGGTGTATAAGAAAATGAAATCAAAACAATACACAAACCTACCTTAACTGATCAATTTCCCTCTTTAACAGTTACCTATCCTCTGTTCCAGAGGACCAAAGTCTTGTCTCTGGTGTTCAAAGATAACCACACTGCATCTTAGCCGTGAGCTGTGATCGTCACATACTGATGGTGTCAGTAGGGGTGAGAATTCTGGTTCTCCCGAGATCCGATATTGCCGGTATTTGGGTGTATTGGCTTAATCCTACAAATCGGATATTTACCTGTACCGGCATACCGGATTTTTAACATTGGCCGCGGTACTGGATTTTTTACATTACAGCCATTGAAGTCAATAGCCACAATGTAAAAAATCCGGTACCATGGCCAATGTTAAAAATCCGGTATGCCAATACCAGTAAATCCAGTACCAGGGATATCTGATACCGGTACATCCGGTATCCAGTATTCTCCCCGGTGTCCTACCCCTAGTGTCAAGCGACTCTCCTCGCATCTCAAGCATGCCTTTTAATTCTTCAAGTTGCCTTGCTTTGAGGTTTTGATTAACTTCCATTATTGGTCATTTAGCTATTGTGTAGCCGTAACCTAAGTTCACACAAATGGCTGCTATCACCTATGTGGGCTGTTCAACTATCCTGGTTATACCCCTTCCCCAGGTTATACCCCAAGATCTCACAACATACAGCATCGCTAGGTTCATAGCTCCCCATGATAGGCTGGCACCCCCAAACTCCCACCTGTAGTCGCTGCCCATGATCCAACTGCCTTTCTGCTTTAGAGCCAGTGCCCTTTAAATGCCTCCCAGATTCTGTGGCAGGTGCTGCAACTGTGTGGTATGAGCCAGCTTCCTATTGGCCAACCTAGTCCCCAAGTTCAGTTCTAAAAAACAAATGATAACTGGGCTCTGAGATTGATGTCCCTATCGGTTATGCCCTTCACACTGTGGCCTAAACCATTCCAAATGTCATAGTGTTATAGCAGTAAAAACTCTCTTTATTAAAACATATTTACAGAGACTGACTGACACGTGAAGGTAACTATTACCTCCCTCATTTTTCAGGTTTTAACTGTCCTAACTGCCAAATGCGACTGAGATCTTGGCATCTTAAAAGTTTATCCACGGCACATGTATGTGCTGGAAATCACTTGATGTACAGATGAAGGCTCCTGGGATTTTCAAATGATAAAGTGAGTATTGTTTTCTGGTATTTTTTTGCACATGGGAAAAATATTAAATGATCCTATAAATATAGGACATTGTTGGCTGAATCTTGAAAGCAGATGCATCATGAGGATTCAAACAGAAACTGGGTTTGGGTCAAGAACAAGGCAAATCTATGATCAGAGCAAGGCAGATCTATGATCTCTGAAGCTTCCCCTCAAACCCTGAAGCCTCACTACCTGGCTCCTGCTATTAGCCCCATTCCCACTTCTGCTATTGATCCAGCAGATGCAAGGACCAGAGCAGAAGCAAGAATGATTTCCACTGGTAAGAATCAAAATGTTTCTCCAAGCATCCAAGACACTAACTCCATCAGCTGACAGCGAGCAATTCCAACGCATTAAGGGAACTACTAGACAAAATGCTGTGGCCTATGTTGTGCAGAAGGTAAGGATAAATGGTCTTAGGGATCATTCATACAACAACATTCCTCCTTGTAAACTCACCATTTGTTCCTTAATCTGTGTTTGTCTTGTCTTTTAGCAACATGATTTGATTTCATTTAATTTCATTGGCTCATCTCTTGCATCAAGTGGCAGAGAACCTGCATTCGTCAAGGAACACCAGTAGTGTATTTGGCCCCTCTGGGCTGCCATACATGGGAGTGTCTAAGAGGATGTTGTAGTTAGGCAGCTTGCTCACTTCAAGTTCAGCTGGGATGTCCTAACAGGACAGAGATCAGATGTCTGGATGTTCAGAATAAAAACTTAGTTTGGGTTCATGGCTTCGGTCCCGCGGAGTTTGGACCCCCTGAACGTTCAGTGGAGTTTGGTCCCACCTGGAGGCTTGGAGTGTTCCAGGGACCCCCAAAGGTGCCCGTGGTGGCATGGCAGGCTGTTGGAGACCCAGAAGCAGCAGCAGCAGAGACCGGGAAGGCTTGGAGCTTGGAAGCACGGGTTTCCTGGGCAGGCAGGCTTGGCACTTGGCCTCTGGGGGTGCCCGTGGTGCCAGGGCTGGCCATCTGAGACTCAGAATAAGCAGCACAGACCAGGAAGGCTTGGCCCCTGGGGGTGCCCATGGTGCCAGGGCTGGCCATCTGAGACCCAGTGGCAGTGGCAGCAGAGGTCAGGAAGGCTTGGGGCTTTGTGACCAGCACCCATAGGGGCAGGTCATTGCAGGCTGGTATCAGTGGAGTGGCAGCAGAGGCCTAACCAGGGCTTGGTGGCCTTTGTAAGTAACATGTCCCTGCCCAGTGTGAGCCCTTGGGAACCCAGGCTCCCCATTTCTCCTGACTAGTTCTTCTGAGGCCATTTTCCCTGCCCAGTGAGTGCCAGGACCATCAGCAGAAGCCAGGAGCATCAGCAGACTCGGTGGCTGCCACTCCTTCTTGGCCAGGCATTGCAGGCTGCCAGGCATCGGTGGCAGCCTGACTCAGGGTGGTGTTCGAGGGCAGCTTAAACTGGGGGTGGCAGGAAGCCAATCAGGTGCCTAAACCCCATGTCCCTGACCACTGAGAAGGCTGCCCATTGAGCTCAATCATTTCCCCCAACAGGCACATACGTGGCTTTCAGTTGAAAGCCACACTGCCCTCCATGTCCTGCAGCTGCCGATGAACTTGATAGCTGCCCCCACCCCAGATCTCAATGACATGGATGGAAAGCCCTCACTGCCTGTAATGTAGGCCACAGAACCCTGATGGTGGATCCTGGAGCTGGAGTGGCTGGCTGTTTCTTGATGTGGTGGAATGGTCGCTCCCTATGAGTGGAATGATGGCCCCAGAACCCTGATGGTGGGTCCTGGGACAGGAGTGGCAGCTTCTGGATGAAGTGGAACAACATCCCTCCCTGCCTGGAATGTAGGCCCCAGAACCCTGATGGTGGGTCCTGGGGCTGGAGTGACTGTTTCTTGATGCGGTGGAATGACAGTGCCCCGTGAGTGGAATGACAGCCCCAGAACCCTGATAGTGGGTCCTGGGACTAGAGTGGCAGCTTCTATATGATGTGGATGGACAGCCTCCAACCCCTACCACACAGGACAGGCCTCGGTGGGGCACTTGCAGACAATGAAGTAGAACAGCAGCCCTCCCTGCCTGGAACATAGGCCCCAGAACCCTGATGGTGAGTCCTGGGTCTGGAGTGTCTGGAACCCCTACTCATCCAGGCATTGCAGACTGCCAGGCATTGGTGGAGCAGCAGCAGAGGCCCAGCCAGGGCTTGGTGGCTGGCACCCCTGCTCGTCTGGGCGTTGCAGGCTGGGTGGCATCAGTGGAGGAGCCCGGCCAGGGCTTGGTGGCTGGCACCCCTACTTGGCTGGGCATTGCAGGCTGGCTGGGCATTGCAGGCTGGCTGAGCTCGGTGGGGGACTTGCAGAAAAGTGGAATGACAGCCCTCCCTGCCTGGAACATAGGCCCCAGAACCCTGACGGTGGGTTCTGGGGATGGAGTGGCTGGCACCCCTACTCGACCCAGCATTGCAGGCTGCCAGGCATCAGTGGAGCAGCAGCAGAGGCCCAGCCAGGGCTTGGTGGATAGCACCCCTACTCGGCTGGGCGTTGCATGCTTGCATCCTGCTCTCCAGAACTGAAAAATCTATTCTGCCAATTAGTAAAGCCTTGCCTGGTGGTGAATCACGTGGCCACCCAGTAGCAAATATTGGATTGCTGGGGCACAGTACCCATTGCACAGCAGAGACATGAGAAGTTGACATTTGATTACTGGGGCACAGAACCCACAGCAGAGACAGCAGAGGCAGCATTGACAGCAGCAGCAGATATTGGATTGCCTGGTAGCAGAACCCATGGCACAGACTTCAGAGGCAGCATTGGCAAAAGCAGCAGACATTGGATTGCCTGGTAGCAGAACCCATGGCACAGACTGCAGAGGCAGCATTGACAGCAGCAGCGGACATTGGATTGCCTGGTAGCAGAACCCATGGCACAGACTGCAAAGGCGGCATTGGTAGCAGCAGCAGACATTGGATTTCTGGGGCACAGAACTTGTGGCACAGACAGCAGAGGCAGCATTGAAAGCAGCAGCAGACATTGGAGTGCCCGGTAGCAGAACCCATGGCAGAGACAGCAGAGGCAGCATTGGCAGCAGCAGCAGCAGACATTGGATTTCCGTGGCACAGAACCCGTGGCACAGACAGCAGAGACTGCAGTGGCAGAAACAGCAGACATTGGATTGACCGGGCACAGAACCCGTGGAAAAGCAGAGATGGTAGCACAGAATTTGAAATAAACCTAAATCAATCTAATGCTACTCTAAATAAATCCAAAAACAAGGCAAGGGAAGGGAATCAGGGGTGGAATATATACAGGGAGGAGGGAAGGATCCAATGGAGGGTAGGGAGAAAGAAAACAGGGAGGGGTAAAAAAATAAAATGACATCTAAATCTATCTAATCTAATCTAAATAAATGAAACGATAGAGGTAAATGTCTGGAAATGGGTGAAATAGGAAGAGGATGGTAATGGATTAGGAACACAAACTGGTGGGAGAGGGAGACTTCTGAAAATGCCTGCTAACAGGATCAGTAGCTAGCTCAGAAGGAATTGGAAGGGGGGAGGCAATGAGTTTTGTTACTTGCTGCACCTGCCTTACCACAAGCCCCATTGGCTCCATGCAGCCTAGCCCCATGCCAATCACAGACTGAAAAGCCAGTGGTCTGAGGAAAAGAGGGATGGTGATTGGGCAGGCTGACTGCTAGTCCAAGCCTCACTACCCCTGGTGCCAGGAAATCTGCTCCTCAGCTGCCTCCTCATCCCTGGGCCTGCCAGCCCTGTTTTTCCCACCCAAATGCCACTGAACTCACCCCAAATGCGGCCAAACTGTTCTGGGCTTCACGCATTCATTTCAGCCATTTGGTTCAGCTGTCCAAGCTGGACGAGTTTGGGGTGAACACCGAATGTCCGAACTGCGTTTGCACATCCCTACAGTTCAGCTCCTGAAGAAGCTAGGCCTCTGTAGGGGTTTTCTCCCTTTACCTTAGTTAATAAAGTTCCAGTTCTTGCACTTGCCTGTGTGGCCTCCAGTTTTCATCTGGGATACATAATAGGACTCATTCATATAACAACATCCCCCCTTGTAAACTCACCATTTCTTCCTTAATCTGATTGTCTTGTCTTGTAGCAACATGACTTGATTTCATTTCCTTTCATTGGTTCACCACTTGCATCAAGTGGCAGAGAACCTGAATTCATCAAGGAAGATCAGAAGTGCTGAGGATTTCAGATAACACTCAGAATATGGATTTGTGCCACTAACCTTGGTGTGAATGAGCCCCTGGTATCCTTCAATTTATTAAGCTTCTACAAGGGCATTGTGTTGTGACTTTTTATCACATCACAGAGAGATTGCTTAGGCCTCCAATTAAAGGAAGTGCAGGGGTTCAAAGCTAAGAAAGTGCATGCTTAGGTGTGTAACCCTTGTGCCAATGATGCAAGTGGCAAGAAGGGCTGGGTTACCTTTGTTGCAGTTTTGCACATCTTACACACTGATTTGAGTCCCCATTCAGAAACCTGGGACCCTCAACGTCTACTCAGAAACCTGGCAGACCATTACCTTCCCCACTTGCAGCACACAGGTTAGGATGCAGACAAAGAAGTTTTATAAAAGAGCATAAGTAAACAAGGTATTATTACAATAAACAGAGGTGACAAGCACCAGCCAAATACCCCACACATGCGGGTCCCACCCACAAAGCAAGAGTCTATTTGGCAGTCACATGGTCCCAAATCCCTGTGCCCCACTCACAGTTCATTGGAATGTTCTCAGTTCATGCAAAGCTTGGGATCATCGCTTTTGTACTTGATCTCCACACAGGTCTAGGTGGCAGTCCCCAAGGGCTGGTGCTACTCCCATTGCTGGTGTCATTTTGCAAAGCCCTGTGGCTTGCCCATTGAGGATTTGGCCATGACCCATCCCAAGGAGTTCTGTATTGACTACAGCTCTCTGACATCCTCCTCCACAATGTCCCAGGTCCTGATCAAGCCAAGTGATTTCAGCAGGGAGCTGAATCAGAGCGGCTTACCGGGTCCTGCCATTTTTAAAATCTACTGCAAGTCTCCGATGAGGTCCTTTCCTGGAGTTCCCTCCAGACCTAATCCCATAAGGGGCTGCATCAGAGAGGTTTCCCAGGTTCAGCCATTGTATGCTGACCATAACTCTCTGATGGTCTCTTCTGGGAACCCTAGAAGCCACTTTCTGATCCAATCAAGTGATTTCAGCAGGAAACTGGATCAAAGGATCTACCTAGACATGAACTAGTGCCAAGCAGCAGCGTTTAGCAAGATATCAGCTTGTGTATTAGCACAGCAGTGGGGTCATCACAGCACAATTTCATGAGAAACAATACCCAGCACCAGAACTAGAATATCCAAACTCTCAACTGCCCAGCTTTGGTCAATAATGGTCAGTTGGTGTCCTTCCAATACTGTTTTAGGGTATGTTGACCACACTTGAACCCAGCCCCAGGATCTGTCTGTTATTGTCGGAGGGGGGGGGGGAGAGCATTGTTGTCCAAGAGAACTGATCCCCTAGTGTACAGTGGCTTAAAATTTCTCCTTATATATTCACCAGATACCTCCCATCATGGGTCTGTAACATATATGCAAATTAGGTGAATATGTAAATGATGCAGGGTGCATTGCTTCTCTTCCCAATGAATGTTACTCATCCTGAAAATTGAAGTGTGAATACTAGGGGTGGGAAGTTCGGTACATCCGGTATCCGATACTGCCGGTATTTTGCTGTACTGGCAGTATTGGATTACTCCGGTATTTGGAGGTACCGGTACCGGTTCCCCGTGCCGGATTTTTTTACATTGCCGCCATTGAAATGAATGGCCGCAATGTAAAAAAAGAACCAGAAAAAACCCAATCACTTTCCCTCTCCAATCCAGGCTGTGCGGGTGGAAGGGGGGACACCCCCCACCCACCCTGCCCAGCCTGTATTTTTTTTTAAAAAAAAAAATCCCCAAAGTCCCTGCTAGTGCAGGCTCTGGGCCACCACCGGCGACCCAGAGCCCGCACCAGCAGGTAGGTACTGTGGCACTAGGGTGATCCCTGGGGTGGGGATGGTTTAACACCCCCCACCCCAGGGATCACCCTACCTCCCCACCCAGGGATCGCCTACCTTTGACGCTCAGGGCAGTAGCAGCAGCAGCATGGCGGTTCAGCGGCTTCAATGCTGACTGGTGGCTTCAGCGCTTACTAGGCCTTCTGGAGAACTTCCGGGTTTCCCCGGAAGGCGCTGAAGCCACCAGCCAGCTCTGAAGCCTCTGGACCGCCGTGCTGCCGCTGCCGCCTCTGCTGCCTCTACCGCCGCCCGGAGCGCCAAAGGTAGGCGATCCCTGGGTGGGGAGGTAGGGTGATCCCTGGGGTGGGGGG
>QEPC01000061.1:313057-352850 GCA_003113815.1 Sphenodon punctatus
GGTCCCTACCTGTGGCTTACAATCTAAAAGACAAGGAGGGGGAGACAAGGAGAGGGGACAGCGGGAGAGACATGGGAGAAGACAAACAAACATTCAGGCGGATGTGAAGTCTCAGGTGCGTGTACTTGGCTTGATTACAAGGTGGTCGGTAGCAGGAGTCAGCAGAGGAGGGCTGACAGTAAGAGCAAGGGGAAAGACTAGAGGGCATTGGGAAAGGCAGCATGGAAAAGGTGGGTCTGTTGCGGACCCAGGTGGGGCTGGAAGCGGGCGGACGCAGAAATACACCCCTGGAGCAGCTCCAGGGGTAGCCCAGCTCCACGTCCATCTAAAAGCACCCAGAGGACCTGCCTAGCAAAGAAAAAGCTGGAAAAAAATCTGTGAAAAATTAATGATAACAAGCTCTTAAGAATAGAATTGGAGAGACTGGGGCTGCATTCACACAAGGCTTTTCTCATAGTCTATTTCTTACATGAGAGTGTATTTGTGGCTTTTAACTGTTCCCACGTTCCCTCTCTGCTTTAAAAGTGACTGCCTGAATTAATATGGCTACTAATTGGTATCCAAGGACACTGCCCACTTTTGGTTTTGGGGGTTTTCACAATACACTGTGGGACATCAGGTCAGCTGACAGCAGGATTAACCCCTTCACACATTCTGACAAATGCACACGAGGGAATTGACCAAATTGTTCAACCTTATGAATTTAAAATAGCCGATTAAGTGCAGATTACATGTACAGCATCCTGTAACCTATTATTTTAACACAATAATAATCATCATCATCATCATCATCATCATCATCATCATCATCATCATCATCATAATAATAATAATAATAATAATAATAAAAAATGTGGGGGGAGATATTCCTGGGTCTATTGTCTCATGTTACTGCAGCCTAAGAAGAAGTAGATTAAACGACACCAAGGAACACGTTATCAGCAGGGAGCAAGTCAGCCATGCCCACAGAAATTCTGTTCACAGTAGCAGAAGAACTCTGCCTATAGGAAAGCCCTCGTTCCCTCCTCCTATAGCTTAGCCCAGCTTTGTGGCACTTGTGGTATGGGGGCAGAGTGTGGGTGATAGTAGAACATTTTTTAAACACAGTAATAGGCAGGTGTGGGAGTTGGGTGGGCAGGGTAGGATAGGCACTAGAGGACAAATACCTCCAAAGAGCCCTCAGACCTGTACCGTAAAGAATTATTGCAGGATTTCAAAAAGAAATAGAAGGGAACTCTTCCCTACGATTAGCTAAAAATATGAGGGATAAAAAGAAATTGTCTGGGGATTATTTCCAATTCAGACTCTGTGCTGGCACTGCCACCTGTGAAATGAGTTAAGTTCCTCTTTTAGAAGGTTATATACGTGTTACAAATTTACTTTCATTGTACCTTATTGTCCAAGGCGGCCCATTTAAGCTATCCTTCTGGGACCAAAGTTTTCATTCTCGCTGCTGCTGGTTAAGTTCTTAGAAGCAACTGAAAGAAAGCATGAGGAAATAGATTTGGATACCAGCTGGAATTATATGGGATCATTTGCAAATTACATTTTTAAACTGCTATTCTGAGGATAATTTTTAAAATTTCCATTTGAAGACTATGAAAGTTCAACTGTTTTGCATGCTAGTTTTTATATCACATACAGGACCTGATCCAGAGCCCACTACAGCAATGGGAAGACTCAAACTGACTTCAGAGGGTTTGGTCAAGGGTTTTAAAAGACTGTTTTATTATCTGAACTGGCTGAATGGATTAATTTGCAGGTTGTTGCCAGCGAACTCACAATATCCAGTATTCCTAATTTGAAATTCATGCTACATTTGTTAATCCTTATTGGATACGAAAGTCTCATGGCGATGGGGCTGATCATGTGCCCTGCAGATCCTGCATGTGCTCACACATGTGCACAATTTCTATGCGGCACAATGTGTTCACAATGGAGGTCTGTGTGGCTGCATGCAGCTGCACACAGGATCGACCGGGCATGGGATGATCCCCACTGTGTCTATTTATAGACCAGACTGACTGTTACACAGTACCTGCCTAGCAAGGAAAGGCTGGCAAGACCTGTAAAAAATTAATGATAACCGGCTGTTAAGAATCGAATTGGGAAGACTGGGGCTGCATTCTAGGGATTGGAGAATGTGGTTCAGAAGTTCGGAGTTTGTCACGAACTCGGCCTGTTCGGATGACCGAACCCGAACCTGCATTGACCGAACCTGAACTCTATTCCGAACACTGAAATGACCGAACAGTTCAGTCAGTTCGGATCACGTTCGGTTGAGTT
The DNA here is from genome assembly GCA_003113815.1 of Sphenodon punctatus. Classification (NCBI taxonomy): domain Eukaryota; kingdom Metazoa; phylum Chordata; class Lepidosauria; order Sphenodontia; family Sphenodontidae; genus Sphenodon; species Sphenodon punctatus. Next base: position 315,344 of record QEPC01000061.1, read on the forward strand.
CGCGTTGCAAAAACGTGTCACAGGAAGGCAAAACGTGACAGGGAGAGGGAGTCAGCTGAGGAACAGACTTCCAGGCACCAGGGGTGGAGAGGCTTGAATAGCAGCCAGTCTGCCCAATCACCATCCCTTTTTGCCTCAGACCACTGGCTTTGCAGTCTGCGATTGGCCACAGGTTAGGCTGCACGGAGCCAATGGGGCTTGCGATGAGGCGGGCGCAGCAAGAAACAAAATTCATTGGCCTCCCCTCTTCCCAACACCTTCTGAGCTAGTCACTGTTCCTGAGAGCAGGCATTTCAGAAGGCTCCCTCTCCCAGCAGTTTTTGTTCCTTCCTATTCCTAATCCATTGCCATCCTCCTCCTGTTTCACCCATCCAACCCATTTACCTCCATATTATCATTTATTTAGATTATATTAGATAGATTTCGGTGTTATTTTTTGTTTTTACCCCTCCCTGTATTCCCTGTGTTCAATCTTCCTTCCTCCCTCCCCCCTCCATTGAATCCTTTCCCTCTCCCTCTATATATATCCCATCCCTGATTCCCTTTCCCTGTTGTTTATTTATTTGCAGTAGCATTAGATTGATTTAAGTTTCATTTCAGTTTTGTGCCCCTCTCTGTGTTCTTTGTGTTTCCCCCATCCCATAGTTAGATAGATAGATAGATAGATAGATAGATAGAGATAGTGTTTAGCGATTTAGTAGTGTTTGTAGGAGTAGGCCTTTGTACTTATTAGATAATCCATTTAGTTGATAGCATTTAAAATAGTTATAGCAGTTAGATTTAGTGTAGATAGATAGATATAATATTAGGGGGAACAATATAAAAACATTATTTTGGAGGGAAAAATGGAGAAGGGAAGGAGAGGCCGGTCTGCTGCCCATAGGGGTGGCAATGGGGCACATGCCAGAGGCAGCAGGGACCATGCCAGGGGAGTGGTAGCAGGCAGCAGCAGTAGCCAGAGGCAGAGCACTTCACCACCACCCCGAACTCAGCAGGCCTGCTTTAGTGCAACAGGCTTCAGCAGCTCAGTGTTGCCTCCTGGAAGTGCCCTCCTCCACTGCCACGCAGGGCACTGGAAGGCTTGCAGGACTTGAGGCTGCATCTGTTTCTGCTGCTGGTGGTGCTGGAGCAAGTGCCAGGGCTGCTTGAGATGTTCCTACAGGGCTACCAATGTCCCCCACTGTTGAGGCGATCCCCAGAAGTCCAGAGCTGGTGGATCCCACCCCAGCTGCAAGAGGCAGGACCCGATTCCTGGGCAATGTCAGTAGGGAGAGGAATAGCAGCAGCAGCGGCACTAGGAGCTATAGAGGGGGGCACAGGGAGAGTGCCAGCAGCATGGCGGGCATGGGCAGTCTAGCCTCAGGGTCCCAGTACTCCCCTTCACGGGACATCACCATGATTGCGTACAGTGAGGAAGAGGCAGACACTAGTGCTGCAGAGGAGATGTCTGCAGCTGAGGTGATGGCTGAGCCTCCTCCCAGAGCTGTGTCGCCAGTGCCAGCAAGTTCTCCCCCTCCCAGCAGCTCTGGCAGCAGTGTGTCACCCGGGGCAGGCCAGAAGGCAGGAGGGTGGGGGGAAATCATCAGTCTTGGAGCATGTTAAGCTGGTGCGGGCAGATGATTACAGTGGTGCAGTGCACTTTGTGCAATAAGGTGGTGGAGTGTGGGCAGGTGCTCGCCAACCTTGGGACAACTGCAATGGCGAAGCACCTCAAGGCATGCCACAGTGCTCTGATGCTAAGCGGGAAGGCAGGGGAAGTGGATGCCAGTGGGTTCCTGACTGCAGCAGTAGACAGTCACCCAGCTCCTTCAGTGGGCAAGTGTCCCACACCAACTGCTGCTGCCTCTAGCAGCAGGAGAAGTATGGGGGCAGAACAGCAGCAGGAGCCTCGCCAGCAGCAGCATCAGTCCACTATGGAGGAGCTGGGATGGGGCAGCTGCTAAGGCCATTGGGTGATGGAGGGCGATGTGGCTTCTTTCAGGAGAAAGCCAAGTGCCTGTTGGCTGAGATGATTGCGCTGGATGGGCAGCCCTTCTCTATTGCAGCGGACAAGGGCTTCCAGCGGCTGATTGGATTCCTGGCCCCCCAGTTTAAGCTGCCTTCCCACTCCACCCTGAGTCTGACTGTGGTGCCAGAGCTGTACAGGGCTTTGAAGGAGCAGGTGAGGGAGCAGCTGGCAGGGGCTGGGGGTGGCCACGGTCCTCTTCACCACCGACCTGTGGTCCTCCAGGAACGCCCAGCATGCCTACCTAGCAGTGACTGCACAGTGGTGGCAGGACCCAGAGGCAGTGCTTGGCAGTGGCAGGAGGGGTCCTTAAACAGGATATAGGTAGGCCCTGCTTCAGACACAAGTACTGGACAGCTCCCACACCTCTAGGAACCTCGACACAGCCCTGGCCACCATGATGCAGGAGTGGGTAACGCCAGGCGCGGCCTTCACCAAGGGGTGTGTGGTCACAGACAACATGGCCAATATACTAAAGGCAGTCCGTGAAAGGGACTTCACATGCATCCCTTGCACTGCACACACCCTCCATCTTGTGGTCAAGGACGCTTTGGGCTTGGAGGATAAGGGGATTGGGCCAGGCACCCTTAGCTCCCTGGTCGACTGGAGGAGGAAGCTGGCGGAGTTCTTCAGTAGGAGCATGAAGGGCAGCGAGCTCCTCCAGGAGAATCAGGCTGAGCAAGGGTCCCCGGTGCACCAGCTCATCCAGGATGTCTCCACCAGGTGGAATTCCACCTTCCTGATGCTCGAGCGACTTCTTGAGCAGAAAGCTGCCCTGCATCAGGTGGAACTGGAGACAGACATTGAGGCACCTCCAGGGTACAACAAAGAGGAATGGGAGAGTCTTGCTCACACGGTCTTCATCCTGAGACCGTTCCTGGCAGTGACGAGACCGAGCAGCTCCACTGCCACCCTCAGCCAGGTGACCCCGCTGGTCCATAATTTCCAGAGGAGCCTGGATGAGATTCTCGGGGGGTGGGATTGTGGCCCTCTGGGCAGAATGCTCTCCAATGAGGCACTTGACCTGACATGGAAGCTGAAGTCAGGGCTAAGTGCAGGCTTTGAGGAGCTCCTGTGCTGGAAGGAATATGTCCTGGCAACCATGCTGGACCCCAGGATCAAGGGCAGCATGGCATGCGAGACATAGGTCTATGGCCTCCAGAAGGGTGCGCTGGTGCCGAAGGTCCAGCAGGCAGAGCGGACTATGCAGCAGGATGCACCTGTGGATGGTGGGAGTGGGATCAGCAACCCCTTCCAGCCATCTAAGTCTATCCCTGCCCCCAGCCTTAGTGATAGCAGCAGCACCAGCATCAGGATGAGCAGCAGCAGCAGGATCCCTACTGCCAGCAGCTCTCCCACTCTGGGGAACATGGGGCCCAGCACAAATAGGCAAGCAGTGTGGCTGAGGACAGTGGGTCAGGTGGTGCCCACTCAGAGCTACCACAGGGAGTATGATGGCATCTCAGCAGCAGTGGAGACCTGCCTGGAGGAGGAGCCATGTATTTATTCCAGCAGCAATCCCTTGGCCTACTGGGCCAGCAAGGCCAACGTGTGGCCGGCCCTGTCGAAAGTGGTCAAGGATAACCTGTCCTGCCCATCAACCAGTGTTCCCAGCGAGCAGGTGTTCTCTCTGGCAGGGGACATTTGCTCACCACACCAACTGAGACTGGAGGCCAAGTTGGTGGAGCAGTTGTTGTTCCTAAAGGTCAACCTTCTGCTGCTGAGATTCCCCGAGCTGCCCCTGGACAAGGAGTGATGGTGCAGTGGCACACTCCATCCCATGCCAGGGGCAGTCTTGGAACGGGGCTCCTCCTCCTCCTCCTCCTCCTGCTGCCCACGGCCAAGGAGCCTGTCTCTCTTTCTCTCTGGCTCACGCACAAAGACACAAGCCCTGCCCCTCCTGGGGGGTTGTCTGCAAGTTGAAACCCTGCTTCTGCCTGGCACATCTTTCAGTTAATACCTTAACTACGCTACATGTGGAGCCAGCCAGATGCTGTTGGTAGGGATCGACCAGCTGTATGAGATTTTGCCACCTGCCTTCCAGAACTTCAGCACATAGGGATAAAATATTGGACAGGACAATGAAGCTCGTAACAAAAAATATAACAACTTTTATTAAAAATATTTAAACAACAACAAAACAACAACATTATGAAAACAAAACCAAACATTTAAAGGAAACTTATAAAGGAAATTATTAGTCTCTGGGCCTGTCCCCCTGGACTTGTGGGAAAGACAGACAGCATTGGGGCACAGCACAGGACTGAGGGGTGGTCACCCGGTCCTCTTTAATCTCGTAGCCATGGGAGATAGCAAACTCCACGACCCCTTCCATGTCCCGATGCCACTTGCAGACCGCCTTGTGGTACAGTTCCAGACGTTCCATCTTAATGGAGACGTACTGGGCTTACTGTTCCATCAGGCAGTTCTCCAGGCAGTGTACACCCTTCATCATTTGGTGGCCAGGTCTCTCAACTTCGGCCCAAAAGGTCTTGGCCGCAGTAGACTCCCGGGGCCCGGGGGACTCCAAATCGGAGCTGGCGGAGGGGGAAGGGATTACATGCCGGCACTTCCAGGTTGCCTTCCCCCCTTCTTCTGGCACTGAGGCTGAGGCTCCATGGACACGCCCGAGTTCTCCTGCCACCTCACCATCAAACTGTGGACCTTTTCAATATGGGCAATGAGCCCCGATGTGGTCCCCTCTCTCTGCCTCCTGATTCTTTTGCCACAGGTCTAAAAAGCATAAAAAGATAGGAACATAATAAATGCCGTACTGTGTCAGAACAATGGTCTGTCAAACCCTGTCTGCATTCTGTCTCCACAAGTGGGTGGACTGTGGGCCCACAAGTGGGTGGGTGGAATCTCTCTCTGCAGGGGACTTCCATTCCTAATAGGGCATAGAACAATCCATTCCCTGTTGTTCCAGTCCCTGTGCCTTGCATACTGCAATTCCATCTCCCTTCTCATAAAACCTCCAAACATCCGACCTTCTCCACCGAATGCCTGGGGGTGTCACTGGCGACCTCTGCCTAGTGGTCCTCCTTGGCCTGGCATGAGTGCTGGGGCCGGCATCCGATTCCTCTCTGAAATGGGAACACCAAAGTAATATCATGCATTTATGATGATGCCTCTAGTCCTCCCTCCTTGGGGTGCTAGGGATGGCAATGGGAGATGTGACCCTGGCTGGCATGTGCAAATCCTGCCCTCCTTGAGGTGCTAGGGGATGCTAGGGAATGGGATGGCAAATGGAGAGACCCTGGATGGCACGTGCAAATCCTGCCCTTCTTTGGGTGCTAGTAGTGATGGCAACTTGAAGTACCATTGCTAGCACATGCAAATCCTGCCCTCTTTGGGGTGCTAGGGGATGCTAGGGATTGCAACTAGAAAGGCCTTGGCTGACACGTGCAAATCCTACCCTCCTTGGGGTGCTAGTAGCAATGGCAAATTGAAGTACCCTTGATGGCACGTGTAAATCCTGACCTCCTTGGGGTGCTAGGGGATGCTAGGGATTGGAACTAGAAAGGCCCTGGCTGGCACGTGCAAATCCTGTCCTTATTTGGGGGTGCGTAGGGAATGGGATGGCAACTGGAGAGTGGAGACCCTTGCTAGCCTGGCACATGTTTGGGTGGGGGTGCTGCTCATGCTCATGCCTAACTGCTGGAAGAGCCCCCCACACTACAGTACCCTCTCTTTCAGTGGCAGACATCCGCTGCTACCCGCTGATGTCCACTGTTTGTGCCTGACTGATACTCACCACCAAAGTACCCCAGTGAGCTCGCTCTAACGAATAGAGCCTTTCTTGTCCTCAAAGTAAAAAAAAAGTCTACAAACCTGGCAGCACCTCCTTTGCCCACCGCTTGATCCTCATCCGAGGAGCCGGCCACCACTACCAAAGGTGGGCAGCGACCTCCTCCTCCTCCTCCTCCTCCAAGAGCACCACGTTGGCACCCAGTGATGGCATCAGCACAACAACCTTCTTAATTCTTTTTTTAAACATGCAGCCAAAACACGCAACCAAAACACACAGTTAGTCACCCATCACACACCAACACTCACCAACCAACCAAACAACACAACCAAACCAAACACAACAGCCAAAACACATGAACCTAACAGCCACCCAGCCAAACACACACTCTCTCACCACACAGCTCCTCATGCACTCGAATTTCCGGCGCGATCACACTATCATGTGCTCTCGCAATACTTTTACCGAACGCCCGAACCGAACACAACTGAACCGAATGGCCGAACCTGAACTCGGCGAATGACCCGAACGCATGAACCAAACGCACCCTACTGTATTCAGAAGAGTTTTTCCTTCAGGCTCTGGATATGTAAAACCCTTCATATATCTGCTGTAAATATTATTATTATTTATTATTATTATATAGCGCAAGCAGTGTACCTGGCACTGTCCAATCAGTAGTTATAGACAAGTTCCTACCACAAGAGCATTACAATCTAAGAGAAACAAGGAAGACAGTAGGGTGGAAAAGGGATAGGTGAACATCAGCAGAGATAAGGATAGATTGACGAGGTTGCTTAACTTAGTTATGGGGGTGGGGAGAGATTCTTATAACTCATGAGGAGCCGGGGAAAGCCTGACAGAAGAGGTAGGTTTTCAGGAAGGACTTGAAATTTGGGAGAGGGAGCAGAACAAATGGAAGAGGGAGCAGGCTTGAAAGTTGATCTGAGGTAACAGAACAAATGTATCCAGGAAGGGAGTTCCAGGCATGGGGGGAAAATACAGCAGAAACAATTAATTCAGACCTCTCAAATCTTTTTATTTCCTTATTCCAGATATCTTTATGTCCCTTGCAACTCTCAAAGACACTGTATTCCTGCTTCAATAGTACTCCCCCACCCTCACTCAAAAACAGGTCACCCAAAGTTGTTGCAGAGAGCAATCATTTGGGGGTCTGGTGCAGAGACACCAGAGGGGTGCCTGTGGCAGCATGGCAGGCCATCAGAGACCCAGAAGCAGCAGCAGCAGCAACAGCAGCAGAGACCAGGAAGGTTTGGCACTTGGCACCCTGGGTTGCCCGGGCAGGCAGGCTCTGCGCTTGGCCCCTGGGGGTGCCTGTGGTGGCATTGCAGGTCATCAGAGACCCAGTAGCAGCAGCAGAAGCAGAGATCAGGAAGGCTTGGTGCTTGGCACCCTGGGTTGCCCAAGCATTGCAGGCTTGACTCGTATTCAACAGAACTAAAGAAGCTCTACTGCCAATTGGTCAAGCCTTGCCCAGTGGTGAATCACGTGGACACCCAGTAGCAGACATTGGATTTCCAGGGCACAGACAGCATAGGCGACATTGGCAGCAGCAGCGGACATTTGATTGCCAGGCAGCAGAACCCATGTCACAGACAGCACAGGTGGCATTGGCAGCAGCAGCGGACATTGGATTACCTGGGCACAGAACCCGTGGAACAGCATAGACAGCAGGAGCAGAATTTGCCTGTGCACAGCACCCATGGAGCCAGGATGGTAGGATTTGCAAGGGAAGAGCTCCCATACAGCAGCAGCTGGCAGCAGCTGGATTGCTTGGGCAGAGCACCCATGGACCAGCAGACAGCAGCAGCGGAATTACCAGGCCAGTGGTATGAGAGGCAGGCAGGCTGGGGCAGGGTTCGAGCTTTGCTTACAGGGCGGGCAGACAGGCAGCGTGGAATGAGCAGAAGGCAGGCAGACTAAGGCAGGCTTTGAGCTTTGCTCACAGGGCAGGTGGACAAGCAGCGTGGCATGTGCAGAAGGCAGGCAGACTGAGGCAGGCTTTGAGCTTTGCAACCTGGGTGGGCAGACAGGCAGCATGGCATGAGCAGAAGGTAGGCAGACTGAGGCAGGCTTTGAGCTTTGCAACCTGGGTGGGCAGACAGGCAGCATGGCATGAGAGGCAGTAGGGAAGGCAGGGCACTCAGATAGGCTGGCAAAGACTATCTGACTGCTAGTCAGATAGGTTGGCAAATACGTTTTTGTTATTGTCAATATCGTTACCGATACCAATTTAAAAGATTTTATTTTAGTTATTGTTATCGCTTGCAGTTCTGTTAACGCACTCCAAAAAAATTGTTCATTGTCGAATTATGATAATAAATGAAAGTTTAATAATGAAAAAATGTGAATGTTTAGTTATTGATAAAAATGAATAAACGTATGTATGGTAAGGAATTAAGTACATATATTACATTTATGTTGATGAGGATAAAATATTAATTATTCCTCAAATTCTGAAATAATTTCCATGTTTTTTGGTATTTATGTCTTGTTGCAATGTATGGAGTTGAATGTTTTTAAAATTGTAATTGTAATGAATTTGTATGTTTTTTGGAGTTTAAGCTAGAGTCAAAATGATTTTGTGATGTTTTTGAAGAGGAAAGTTTTTAGTTTTAAAAACTGTTGTGCATTTAACTCCTACATCTATCTATCTATCTATCTATCTATCTATCTATACATACATACATACATACATACATACATACACAGGGATGGGGGGGGGTCACAGAGAACTCACAACAACCAACACAGGGAGGGATACAAAACTGAAATGAAACCTAAATCAATCTAATCGTATTCTAAATAAATCCAAAAACAGGGGAAGGGAATCAGGGAGGAGGGGAGGATTCAATGGAGGGTCGGGAGAAAGAACACAGGCAGGGTTAAAAAATAAAAACAACACCTAAATCTATCTAAATGAAACTAGGGAGGTAAATGTGTGGGATGGGTGAAATAGGAGGAGGATGGCATTAGGAATAGGAAGAAATACAAACTGCTAGGAGAGGGAGACTTCTGAAAACGCCTGCTGTCAGGATCAGTGTCTAGCTCAGAAGTTGTTGGAAGGGGGGAGGGCAATGACTTTTGTTACTTGCTGCACCCGCCTTACCACAAGCCCCATTGGCTCTGTGCAGCCTAGCCCCATGTCCCCCATGTCCAATCGCAGACTGCGAAGCCAGTGGTCTGATGAGAAAAGGGATGGTGATTGGCAAACTGGTTGCTACTCCAAGCCTCTCCACCCCTGGTGCCAGGAGGAAGTCTGCTCCTCAGCTGCCCCCCCCCGGGCCTTCCAGTCACGTTTTTCCTGCCCGAACTCATCTGAACTCACCCGAACGTGGCCGAACTGTTCGGTCATTTTCGTGTTCAGTTTGGTTGGTTCTGGTTCTGGTTCTGGTTCTGGTTCTGGTTCTGGTTCTGGTTCGGTCGTTCGGTTCGGTCATCCGAACGGACCGAGTTCGGTCCGAATTCTGAACATCCGAACCAATTTCACACATCCCTAGTTCCCTAGCCTGCTACTCCATCAGTTTTTGAAATTGCATATCTTAAGCATAACGACACAGACCTCCTAGGGGATGTGATAAAAAACTACTACAATATGGGGAGTTTTAGGAGCTGACTGAACAACCCCTTTCATCCAAAGTGGTGTTGTTTACATGTTTGCCTTGCTATTGTGCCACTGCGAGCAAGTTTTGACTTGTCTCACCTGAAGGGAACAAGAGACTGTTTAAACGAAACAAAAGCATGTGAAGATCACATAGAAGCCATGAAGCAGGCTGTAACAGGGTGGACTTTAACCAGAGTGAATTTGTGCAGGACCCAGACCCCTCAAAAGCCACCCCCCTTGGAAATTAGCTCGGTCCAATAGTTCTATGCATAAGCTGGTACAGAGACTTCAGTCTTTCATAGTTCCACACAGGTCTCACAACAATAGTCGCTGTTTTGCTAATGCCAGGAAACAGCCCTCTGGCAACCCTGGCCCTATCTAGCCCCAGTCCAGTCAGGCCACAATCCTCTGGCTGGTTACCACAGTAAAGGCTATCACAAACTGCTTCAAGACCCTGGACAACAGATCTTAGGAGTCCAGTTTTCAGCACTCCGGTTACAGGGTCCTTGCTTATCCCAAGCACTCCAGTTGGGCCCTTCTTGATTATCCCTCAGCCGTGCCAGCCTTCACATTCAAGACCATGGTCAAGGTCCCTTCAGTCTTCCAGCCCTTAAAGGGCCAGTACCCTGCCACATTCCCAACTGTCTCTTTAGTTTGTTTACCCCCTGCTTCAGAGCTGGCCTTGACAAGCCTTTCCAGTTGGTTGCCTGGTGCATTCCAGACTATTCCATCCTGGCTGGCATCTGTGGCACTCTTTTTTTTTTTTTTAAAGTAATAATTTTATTACATTAAGTCATGATTGTGGGGGGTTGCAAATCACCAGTGTAGTGGAAAATTGTGAAACATCCACTGGAAGTAGTAACGGCCTTCACATATTTGGGGGTAACATTTTCTAGTAGGGGCACATGGGCAAAGCACATCCAGGGGCGAGCAGTGAAAACAGGCCAACTGGTTGGGACTCTGCTCAGGGCAGCCCGTATCTCGCAGGGAGTCACACTTTCTACCTTTCGCCAGGTGAACAGAGCAAAAGTTCCGCCTTCGACTGCCTTTGGTCTCGATATCATCCCGTACCCTATAATAACTCCATTGGAGAGAATCCAGGATATGTTCCTGCACAGGATCCTCCAAGTGGGGAGAGAGGTCCCAGGGCTGGTGTTGAGGGCAGAGACAGGAGTTTTCCCTCTTCAGCTACAGGGTAAACTAGCCGTCATACGATACTGGGTAAGATTGCTTTCCCTGCATGCGGAATAGCTTCCCCGATTATGCGGAATAGCTTCCCCGATTATGCATGAGGAATTAGTATACTTAGGCCCGCGAGGGTATCCATGGCTCAACTATTTGGGCTATCTTATTCAGACTCAGGGGTTTTCTTTTGCCTATTTCTTAGGCAGGCCTTTAACAGCCATTACAAGAGATGTCCAGGCTAGGCTAGAAGATATGGCTTGCAAAGAGGATATGGCAGCCATTAGGGGTTGGAGGGCTGCTCCCAGACTTGGTTTAGTCAAACTCAATTGGGGGTTAGAGGATTATATAGATGCTCTATTAAATCGTACACTGCGAAGGAGCTATACTCTCCTATGGTTCCATCTCGTCCAGACGGCAGTGGTTGAGGGGCGATATAGGAGGATTCCATATGCTGACCAATTGTGTACCTGCCTTCTGGGAAAGGTGGAAACGGTTGAGCACTTCTTGCTCTTCTGCCCCCACTACTGAGAGCTTAGGGTTGCTTGGCTTCACCCCCTGCTTGGCGATTGGGGGTATGTGGAGCCTGGCCAGGCTTACAGGAGGCTTCTTTCCCTACCTAAAAAGGAGGTTTTAGTTGCTCTTGCAACTTTTGTATGGATGGCCTCTCAAAAGTGCAAACTATCATTTGAAACATAGGCCAATTACAACTTTCTCCAGTAGGTCTTGCACTGCCAATGGCAAGGGATTGGAGTTGTATCAAATTGGAGCCTATATAGAGAAGTAACAACCAAGTTATGCTTTAGGTAGGGAGGTTATAGGGGAACCCCATACAGAAGATAAAATGTACGATGCAGGACATTGTGTAAATTTGTAAATTAGTATTATGTGAGCTCCTATTAAGGAGCCCTGTATGTAAAGGTTATTATTGGAGCTTATGGTTTAAACTTGACTACCTTTTGGGGCAACAGTGTATGTTATAAGAAATACTGAGGAATTTTATCGTTTTGTTGTATGCTATTTTGACTACGATTCTGAGAATGGGCAAATGGTGAAAGCTATGCCTAAATAAACTAACTAAACATTAAAAAGCAAAGGTACAATAACACACTCTTCAGCTCTTAAGGAGCAGAAGCCCGATCAGACTGCTTCCTGTCACAAAGGCCTAATGGAGATTTGGAGTCTGTCCTATGGTTTGACTCCAAATTCACAGGGTATGTTCAGAAGGTGAACTTAGACTGTGAAGAGTCAAGACAGCCTAAGTTTCTTAACTCTGCCTGGCTTGGGGGAGGGCAGTCCCATTCCATTTGAAGCCAGAGGATGAAAACATATGCATGTAATGCTGCTTTAACACTGCTTTAACACCACTTTAACATTCCGTATTCATGTTGCAGGGCTGTATTGGCACCCTATACAGCCCTGCAACATGCATAAGAAAAGTTAAAGCAGTGTGAAAGTGGTGTTAAGGTACATATCTGTTTTCACCCAGACGTGAGATGTGCATGGAGTTAATCTAAATGTGGAGGTTGGAGCTAAAGCTTTGGAAAAGCTGAATAGAATGTAACCATCAGCATATGGGCCATGCTATCTTGAGCCCAAGGACACATATGTAGCTGCAGAGCTAGCAGAGTTTGCATTTCAAAGAAGGGCCTGTTCATACTCAAGGGTCTGTGTTTACCCTTGGGCCCCTGCATACTCTTGAGGATCAGGCAAACTGACTCCATACAGCCCACCATCCTGTACTAATCTCATGGGACACTTAGAGAGGATAAGGACATTTCAGAGAAGCTGAGTGAATTCTTTGCTTCTGTCTTCACCACTGATGATGTTGAGGAGATACCCAAACTGGACTGAGTCTTTGTAGGTGAAGAATCAGAAGAACTGTCACAAATAAGTGTGGCACTGGAGGAGGTTCTAGAGCAAACTGACAAATTAAATAGTAATAAATCACCAGGAACAGATGGTATTCATCCCAGAGTACTGGAAGAACTCAGATATGAAGTTTCATACCTACTATTGGTACATTGTAAACTGTTGCCAAAATCTGCCACTGTACCAGATGATTGGAAGGTAGTGAATGTAACTCCAGTATTTACAAAGAGCTCCAGAGGTGATCCTGGAAATGACAGACCGGTGAGCCTGACGTCAGTGCCAGGCAAAATGGTGGAAACAGTTGTTAAGAACAGAATTACTGAGCATATTGATAAACATGGCTTAATGGGGAAGAGTAAACATGGATTTAGGAAAGAAAAATCATGCCTCACTAATCTATTGGAATTGTTGAGGGTGTAAATAAGCATGTGGATATGGGTAAACTGGTTGATATGGTGTATCTGGCTTTTCAAAATGCATTTAAAATCCCTCATGAGACACACTTGAGGAATGTGATGCTCTGAGCAAAGACCTGCTGAGGTGGTGGCCCCTATAAAGCATGTCCCAGGGAATCCCCGGGTGTTAGTTTATTCTTGGAGGACAATGAGGCACCCATCAATCAGGGTACAGGGAATGAACACCCCAGGTCTTTGGTGGGGGGGTGACCCTATCCCCTCCCCTTGGTGGTAACAAAACATCTTCTTACCTGGGCTCTAGGGATGGGTGAATGCGGTTCAGAAGTTTAGAATTTGGCCCGAACTTGGCCTGTTCAGATGACCGAATGCGAACCCGAACCCGAACATGAACATACCAAACATACCGAACACCGAATGGCGAAATGGCTGAACAGTTCGGTCAGTTCGGATCTCATTTGGGTGAGTTCGGGTGGCAAAAAAAGGTTCACTGTAAGGTGACAGGGAGGAGTAGTACTAGTCACTGAGGAGCAGACTTCCAGGCACCAGGAGTGGAAAGGCTTGCAAGAAATGAAACTATCTGCCTCCCCCGTTCCCAACACCTTCTGAGCTAGTCACTATTCCTGAAGAGCAGGCATTGAGTAGGATTATTAGATTGCTTTAAGTTTCATTTCAGTTTTGTACTGAAATGAAAGTTAAACCTTAAACTGAAACCTTGTGTTTGTGATTTCCTCCCCATCCCATACAGAGATAGATAGATAGATAGATAGATAAGTTAGGGATAGTAGTTGTAGGAGCTAGCTTAGTGATAGAGATAGCGTTAGTGATTTAGTTTTAGTGTTTGTAGGAGTAGGCCTGTGTTATTAGATAATCCATTTAGTTCATAGCATTTAGAATAGTTAATACCAGTTAGATTTAGTGTAGATATATATATATATATATATATATATATATAATATTAGATAAAAAAATAAATTAAAAAACCCCATATAAAAACAAAAAACCCATAAAAAACAAAAGAAAACCATATAAAACCTAATAAAAAACCAAAAAACCATATAAAACACAAAAAACCTACCCATAACATTTCCCGAACACAGCCGAACAGAACGGCTGAACAGAACGGCAAACAGCTGAACAGAACTGCCGAACCGAACAGACGAACTGAACGCAGACGAACCGAACAGACGAACCGAATGGATGAAACAAACGCAGTCGAACCAAACGACTGAACCCGAACCGTGATCTGTTCGCCCATCCCTACTGGGCTCGAGTCCCAGATTCGGAATTCCCACTAGGGATGGGCGAACATGGTTTGCATGTTCAGAGTTTGGATCAAACTCGGTCTGTTCAGACGTCCAAACTGAACGTCTGAACTGAACTCTTGAATGGCTGAACAGTTCGGTTGTGTTCAGATGAGTTCGAATGAGTTCGGGGGGCAGGAAAAATGTCTTTTCAGGGCAAAAAAAGAGCAAGTTTCGGTTTCAGCTAAGTTTCGGTTTCGGTTAAGTGTCGATTTAGGTTTTGGTTTCAATAGTGTTGTTTTTGACTGTTAGGCCAAGTTCAGACAACCCGAACTCGGCTGAACCAAACCATTGAACCCGAACTCGGGTTTCAAACCGAATGACCGAACATCCGATCTTCCGAACCACATTCTGTTTGCCCATCCCTAATTCCCACCCAGCCTGAAGGGCTCCTTCAGGATTTCCTGTGTACTCCCTGGTGTTATCTCTTCTGGACCCTGGCAGTTCTGCTGTCAGTGCTGGCCAAGAAACCTGCAATGAAGGTAGCAGGTGAAGGGGCGTAGAGGTGAGAGCAGCCATTCTGAGCACTCCTCTCATCCATGCTCATCAGCCCTGAATGAAGGTCTCTGGGGCTTTTTGAAAGAGGCACACTAAGAGGCCCCTCCTCCGGATGTCTTGGCCCACCTCTGCCTAAGGGAAGCAGAGCGTGGTCTGATGACATCATCAGGGAGTGCCCTGCCAGTGCCCTGGGCAGTGGGGCTTCCTCCGGCTAGCTCATGGAGGAGCTGTTCAGTGGGGACCTGTTTAGGTTGGCGCAGACTGTTGAGAGTGAGTCTTCACAAGGAAATTAAAGAGTCATGAGATAAGAGGCAGTTTCCTATCATGGATCGGCAACTGGTTAAAAGACAGGAAGCAAAAAGTAGGACTAAAAGGTCAGTTTTCACAGTGGAGAAAAGTAAACTAGCTGAGTGGCCCAGGGAGCTGTACTGGAACCGGTGTTGTTTAATATATTAATTAATGATCTGGAGAAGGGAGTAAGGAGTGAGGTGATCAAATCTGCAGATGACACAAAGCTATTCCAGATAGTTAAAACCCAAGCGGACAATGAAGAATTACAGGAGGATCTTGTGAGATGGGAGGTGAAAATAGACATGCATGTAACCCTGCTTTAACACCACTTTAACATTCTTGATGCATGTTGTAGGGCTATATTGGTGCCCTGTGCAGCCCTGCAAGCAGGCTGAAACATGCATGAAAACTGTTAAATGGTGTTAAAGCGGTGTTAAAACAGGTAAGGTGCATGTCTTTTTTCACCCTGGGAGACTGGGCATCTAAATGGCAGATGAAATTTAATGTGGACAAGTACAAAGTGATGCACATAGGGAAAAATAACCCAAACTATATATATATACAATGCTGGGTTCTAAGGTAGGAGTTACCACTCAGGAAAAGGATCTTGAGTCATTGTGGACAATACATGAAATCCTCAGCTCAGTGTACGGCAGTGGTCAAAAGAGCAAACAGAATGTTAGGAATCATTTGGCAAGGGATAGAGAATAAAACTGAAAATATCATAATGCTGCTATATACATTTATGGTACGACTGCACCTGGAGTTCTGGTAATCCCATCTCAAAAAAGACATAGTAGAATTAGAAAAGGCACAGAGAAAGGCAATAAAATGATCAAGAGTACTGAATGGGTCCCGTATGAAGAAAGGCTTGATAGGTTGGGGCTCTTCAGCTTGGAGAAGAGACAACTGAGATGGAATATGATAGACATTTATAAAATCATGCGTGGTGTGGAACACAAAAATAGGGAGTGGTTATTTATACTTTCTAACTACTAGAACTAGGGAACACTCAATGAAATTAACTGACATCAGATTTAAAACAAATAAGAAAAAGTTTTTTTTCATTCAGTGCACAATTAATGTGTGGAATTTGCTACCAGAGGAAGTGGTCAAGACCAGTAATGTAGCTAGTTTAAAAAAGGGATTGGATACATTCTTGGAGTATAGGTCCATTAATGACTATTAACCAAGTAGGTTTTAGGGTTGTAACCTCATACTGTTGGGGGCTGGAACAACAGGGAATGAATTGTCTATTGTAACCTGTTGGGTATTCCCCCCAAGAGACAGAGATATCCACTGTCAGAGACAGGATGCTGGGCTTGATGGACCATTGGTCTGACCCAGTATGGCACTTCTTATGTTCTCATTGGAAAGGGATACTCTCCTCCAATGTGAGCATAGGATAGAATACTCCCTTCCTCAAGAGACAACGATTGTTTACTTATCATCAATATCTGTCATCAAGACTGTGATGTACTTGTGACAATTTCTCCATGTACCTTTCCATATTTAGCCTATCAAAAAGAAGGCTGAGAAGAGATTTGATTACATTGTATAAATATATATGGGGAGTTAATGTAATAGAAGGGGAAGATTCTTTCAAACTAAAAGGGAGCGTCGGTATGAGAACTAATGGATACAAGCTGCTTATCAATAAATTTAGGCTGAAAATTAGAAGAAGGTTTTTTAACAATTAGAGCAGTGAACTACTGGAATAAGCTTCCAGGGACAATTGTGGAAGCAAAGAATCTGAATAGCTTCAAAATGGAGTTGAATAAATTTATGTTTTTATTATTTGATGTTACAGGACAAAGTGTCCGGTCCCAGAAATACATGTTGGTCCTTTTTTCTTGCCCTGAGAGACTCAAAGTTGTCTGCAG
This sequence comes from Sphenodon punctatus, assembly GCA_003113815.1. Classification (NCBI taxonomy): domain Eukaryota; kingdom Metazoa; phylum Chordata; class Lepidosauria; order Sphenodontia; family Sphenodontidae; genus Sphenodon; species Sphenodon punctatus. Next base: position 332,165 of record QEPC01000061.1, read on the forward strand.
CTGGAGGTGAGACTCTCGAGGTATTCTGAAGCCTGGGTACTATATTGTATATTGGGTGCGTTGCTGGTGGGGCCTGCGCACATGCTCAGGGTCTAACTGATCACCATATTTGTTGTCAGGAAGAAATTTTCCCTTGGGCTGAATGACAGTTGACTGAGCGTTTTTTGCCTTCCCCTGCAGCATGGGTGTGGCTGCAGTCTGTGCTTGGATTCTGAGGTGAGAGGAGCTCCCTGAAGACTGCTCTCCTGCAAGGGTCTGGAATTGGAGTGTGGATGTGAGCCAACCGGAGGCTGCCAGCAAAGTGAGTAGCCAGCAAGAGGATTGTGCCTGGCTGGGCTGGGCTGGGCTGGGCTGAGCTTAGCTAGGGTTGGGGATGCCAGAGGGGTTGCATTCCCGACATTAGTCAGGATTATGGGAGACATATGTGAAGAGACTGTGATGTATATTTGTAAATAAAGAGTTTGAGCAGATTCTCTGAGTGACTAGTGACTGTGGGCCCTAATCCTGTGGGGACTTACCCAGGCTCCGCAACCCTGTTACAAGATGTTTGAGAGGTATGTTGTGCGTGTATATTTTTTTTCTCTTTAGGTTAAAACAGGAAGCAGGGTTTTGAAAAATAAAACCTAGAAATTATTATTATTATTATTATTATTAAACATTTATAAAGCGCCAGTAGTAACCTGGTGCTGTACAGAACATACAATCAGATGCGGTCCCTGCCTGTGGCTTACAATCTAAAAGACAAGGAGGGGGAGACAAGGAGAGGGGACAGCGGGAGAGACATGGGAGAAGACAAACAAACATTCAGGCGGATGCGAAGTCTCAGGTGCGTGTACTTGGCTTGGTTACAAGGTGGTCGGTAGCAGCAGTCAGCAGAGGAGGGCTGACAGTAAGAGCAAGGGGAAAGACTAGAGGGCATTGGGAAAGGCAGCATGGAAAAGGTGGGTCTTGAGGAGGGATTTGAAGGAGCGGAGGGAGGAGGCAAGGCGGATGTCGGCAGGGAGGGAGTTCCAGGCATGCGGGGCAGCGAGGGAGAAGGGACGAAGGCGGTTGGGCGAGCAGGAGAAACGAGGGAGAGCGAGGGAGGGGACAGAGGAAGAGCGGAGAGCGCGCGCAGGAGTGCGTAGGGCGATTAGGTCCGAGAGGTAAGGGGGAGCTTGGTCATGGAGCGATTTGAACGTGAAAACCAGGAGTTTGAACAGGATACGTTCAGGAAGGGGGAGCCAGTGAAGGGAGAGGAGGAGAGGCGTTACATGGTCGAAGCGACGGGCAGAGTGAATGATCTTGGCGGCAGAGTTTTGGATCGCAACAAGGGGGGACAGGTGGGAGCGAGGGAGGCCAGCAAGGAGGAGGTTGCAGTAGTCGAGGCGAGAGATAACCATGGCATGAACAAGGATTTTGGCCGAGGAGATAGATAGAAAGGGGCGTATGCGGGCAATGTTGAGGAGAGCGAATCGGCAGGATTTGGCCACAGAGTCAATGTAAGGTTTAAAGGAGAGGTGCGTGTCAAAAATGAAGCCCAAGCTGCGGGCACGGAGAACAGGACGGATGGTGACCCCATCAATGCAGACGGTCAGGTCAGAGGGAGAGGAGGGGGATGGAGGAAAAATGAGGAGTTCAGTCTTGGCCATGTTCAGTTTGAGTTGGCGTCGGGACATCCAGGCGGAGATATCAGAGAGGCAGTCGACGAGGCGTGAGCGGATAGAGGAGGAGAGAGAGGGGGTAGAGAGATAGAGTTGGGTGTCATCAGCATAGAGATGGTATTGGAATCCGTGGGAGGCAATAATTTCGCCAAGGGACAGGGTGTAGATAGAGAAGAGGAGAGGGCCAAGGACAGAACCTTGGGGAACCCCAACCGAGAGGGGAAGGGAGGGGGAGGTCGACTCGGGGAGGGAGACATTAAAGGAGCGGTCAGAGAGGTAGGAGGAGAACCAGTCAAAGACAGAGCCACGGAAGCCCAAAGAGTAAAGCGAGTCCAAGAGGAGCGAGTGGTCGACAGTGTCAAAGGCAGCAGAGAGGTCAAGGAGGACAAGAACGGAGTAGTGGCGCTTCGATTTAGCGACAAGTAGATCATTGGTGATCTTGGCCAGGGCAGTTTCAGTAGAGTGGAGGGGGCGGAAGCCGGACTGGAGAGGGTCCAGGGAGGAGTTGGCAGAGAGGAGGTTCAGGCAGCGGGAGTAGACGACACGTTCCAGGAGCTTCGAAGCAAAGGGAAGGAGGGAGACCGGCCGGTAACTAGAGGGATCGAAAGGGTCCAGGGTAGGCTTTTTGAGGATGGGGGAGACAGTGGCATGTTTGAAGGCAGAGGGGAAGGAGCCTGTGGAAAGGGAGAGATTGACGACATGCAGAAGGGGGGGAGCGACAGTGGGAGCAATAGAGGTCAGGAGGCGGGAGGGGATCGGGTCAAGGGGGCAGGTGGAGGGGTTGGATGAAGAGAGAAGAGCAGAGATTTCCTGGAGAGAGGCAGGAGGGAAGGATGCGAGGAGGGAGGGGGGCGGGGGACAATATCCCGACGGATCTTGTCAATCTTGGAGGTGAAGAACGACGCAAGATCCTGAGCAGCAAGGGAAGAGGGCGGAGGAGGGCAGGGGGGTTTGAGAAGGGAGTCGAAAGTAGAGAAAAGGCGGCGAGGGTCGCGGGAGAAAGATTCGATCCTAGAGGCATAATAGCGATGCCTAGCTAGGGAGATAGCCGAGGAGAGGGAGGAGAGGGAGAATTTGTAATGGAGGAAGTCAGGGAGGGAGCGGGATTTGCGCCAGAGGCGTTCGGCAGCCCGGGCGCAGGAGCGGAGGTAGCGGATGGCAGGGGTAAGCCAGGGGCGGGGGTCGAGGGGGCGGACGGGGCGAGCAGAGGGGGGGGCAAGAGAGTCAAGGGTCGAGGAGAGAGAAGCGTTGAGAGCAGAGACAGCAGAGTCAGGGGAGGAGGAGGCGAAAACGGGGGGGAGAAGGGGGGAAAGATGTGCGGCAAACTCCGAGGGAGTAAGGGCCTGCATATTGCGGAAGGGGCGCATAGAGGGGGAGGAGGAGGTAGGTCGGTGGGAAAGGCTGAAGGAGGCGAGGAAGTGATCAGAATTAGGGCAGGGGTCAAAGGAGAGGTCAGTAAGAGAACAGTTTCGAGTGAAGATGAGGTCGAGGGAATGGCCGTCAGTATGAGTGGGGGAGTCGGTCCAGAGTCGGAGATTAAAGGAGGAAGTGAGAGAGAGAAAGCGGGAAACAGAGGGGGCGGAAGGCGTGTCAACGTGAATGTTGAAATCACCAAGGATAAGAGTGGGGATATCATCGGAGAGGAAGAAGGTGAGCCAGGATTCAAAGTCCGGGAGGAAAGAGGAGAGGGAACCCGGGGGGCGGTAGATGACAGCAACCCGAAGGTGTAGAGGGGAGTATAAGCACACAGAGTGGGCCTCAAAGGAAGGGAAGGAGGGGGAGGGAGGAGGGGAGAGGGTTGGATCTCAAAACAGCTCCATCATTTTTTTACTCCAACTTCCTTTTGGCCACATCACGAGGGGGGATTTACACAGAATGTTTTCTCCCCTTTTTTCAGTTCCTGTTCTCTTCCTGTTTATTAGTACAGTTGATTTATATGTCTTTATACTTTACTCACACTGAGAGGGTTGCCAAAATATTAATTAAGATTAGCACTTAATGCATTTTTATATTGCTCTTATTACATACGTGGCATATACTTTTAAACTTATAAATACCATGGCTTTCAATTCTCTTGATCAGAATCCAAATCCAAATATGAACAAAGACATCTTTGCTGTTGGACCAGAAATTAGCACGAGACAAGGCAATCTGGCTCACAGGACTATCTCAGCTATCTCTCCCATAACTTATATGGGAAGCCATAAAAACTCATCCCAAACTCTGACAAATGCAAAGGGCCAAACTGGACTCTCGTTTATACTGGTATAAATCCAGAATTCCTTTTATGACTCCAAAGGAATTATTCTGGATTTACAGTAGAGTACATGAGAACAGATTCTAATTCACAGGTATTTATTTCCACTGAGTTAATGCTGCTGTTACTGCTGAGTCACATCTGCAGTACAGGTGCCCAAGAAAAGGCCGTTGCAGAGGTTTCGAAACACTATTGTAGATCTGTGGACTGCATACTCTGCAGTGTGGCCTTGTAGAAATGCAATTCAAAATCTCATCCAAAGAATTTAGATTCCTAGGTATTTAAAAAGCACCTATGTACATTTAAAAAAAATCTATTTATTGAATTACTATGCCACCCTTCCCACAAGGGTCAGGGTGGCTCACAATCCATTAAAAAACCCCAGTTAAAACATTAAAATTCATATCAAAATACCACTCTCCCCTCAACCCCCCATCTTCCCCACAACTGCACCCAGAAACCCAACCAAACCCCACCCATCCCTGCCTGCCAAATGCCTTCCCAATTAAAAAGTTTTGCACTGCCTCAGGAAGATAGCCAGGCTGAGGCTCAAGCAAACCTCCTGGGGAAGGGAGTTCCACAACATGTGGGCAGCAACCGGGAAGGCTCTCCTGCGCACCCCCGCCATATGGACAAGGGTATTGGACGGAATGCACAGGAGGGTGCCCCCGGCCAACTGTAGGGGCTGCAAAAGGACATGGTAGGGTAGGCTGTCTTTCATATATATGGATAAATAAGGCCAACTTTAGGTAAATCTATGGAGTCATTCCACACCAGCATCATTACAGGTAGCGTAGAATTCCACATATGAAGCAGCAAACTATTGTTCTCTGGTTCATTCTGGAGTGATGCCAGTGTAGTCCATATGTTCCCTGTTTGTGTATGCTTCTCCTGAAGTACCTGGTGCTGGCCAATGTTAAAGATAAGATACTTGACTAGATTGATCATTGGCCTGACCCAGTATGACAGTTCTTAGGGATGGGTGAACGTGGTTCGGATGTTCGGAATTCGGACCGAACTTGGTCTGTTCGGACATTCGAACCGAACGTCTGAACCGAACTCTCGAATGACTGAACAGTTTGGTTGTGTTTGGATGAGTGCAGATGAGTATGGAGGCAGAAAAGAACGTCTTTCCAGGGCCGAAAATTAGGTTTTGGTTTCGATTTCGGTTTCAATTTCGATTTTGCTATTTTTGAATGTTCGGCCAAGTTCTGCCAAACCAAACTCGGCTGAACCGACCCATCGAACCCGAACTCAGGTTTCGAACTGAACGAGCGAACATCCGAACCACGTTCTGTTCGCCCATCCCTAGCAGTTCTTATGTTCTTAACAGCATCTCCCCTATTTAACAATGCTCTGATTCTTATCATTTTAAAAAGGGGAATTTTTATTTTTATTTTACTAAATTAGAAGCTGAATAGGTAACTATCCAACCAACCACACAAACAACTATTTAAGCAGTAAGCATTATATAAAGATCTTCTCTGAATTAAGAGAACCCTGAATTAGGAGAAGGAGCCAGCAGTTTCAGCAACAGCAGTTCTTCTTTCAAAAAGAAACTGATAGATCAGGGGTTTGAGTCTTCTGTTGAGAAGGGGATATAATATGTATATGTATGTGCATAGGCAGAGTTTGACTAGGGCTTGGGGGAGCTAAGTCCCCCACAAACTCAGCCGATTTGAGTCCTAGGGACTAGGGAGCTATCTGCATTGCCAATGCAGCTGGCTGCAACTAGAGTTCATTGTGCAGCCTGCTGAATATAGCCAAGGCTTGTCTCCTGAGCTTCACTACTCAGATCCAGCAGGGGGAGCAACCGAGAGGATCCAGCATAAAGAGGCTTCAGCAGTTGCAACAAAAATGGTGATGGAACAAGCCAGGGAAAGAAAGTGAGCTCCCGATCTCCAGCCAGTACCTGTCACCCATACCCAAAGGCACATCCCTCCATGCTTCCCCAGCTACCCATCCCTTTTAAACCCTTCCCAGCTCCCCTCTCCTCCTCCACCTCTGCACCTTCCAAAATCATCCTTGCTCTAACACACATAAGCTCCTTCTTCCTTAGTCACCCAATACTCCCACTTATACAGCTCCCCACAGACCCCAAACTACCCCATTTGCTCCTCCATTGACCCTCCAACTACCCCCTCTCTAGCCACTCCTGCACCTTCCCATATACTTCAAGCCACATCCTTTCTACCCATACTCTAGGTCCTCCCTCTTAGCCATCTGCCTGTCCTGCTCCCCCCGCCCCCCTTGACAGCTACACCCTCATCTCTCACAACACACCCCACTCTCATACCGACACTGCCACTACAGCATGCACACCACCTCCCCACATCTTTGGGTCCAAAATTGGTGATGGGCACAACTGGGGTGGAAGTCAGGAGAATCTCAACATAGCCGTCCACCAGATGTAACAGTCAAACTATGCCCATGTGCATAAGCATATATATATATATTTTTATTATTTTTTTTTAAACTTTTTAAGTTAATTTTTTTTCCATTCAAGCTTCAGTGTTAGGCAATGGGGAATTTCATAACATTGGACTATCTGAAATGAGCAAACATAGATTCCATCCATTAAATGTTTTGAATGTGGGAAAACCTTCCTTACAGAAACAGTCCTTATTAGACATCAGGGATGTGAGGAAAGCTTCAGCAGAAGATTGACACTGAATAGAGATCAGAGAATCCTCACAGGTGAGAAATGTCACTGACTGACTCTGGGTAATGCTACAGGGTGAGTTACACACCTGAAAAGAAGCCCTGTAAATACTTCACTGTGCCAAAAGCTTCAATATGAATTTCAGGCTTATTACATATCAAAGGAACAACAAATTGTTAATGAATGGGGACTCTTTGGGAACAGAGGGATGCTAGCATTCTCCCCGAGTAACACTGGGAGGCTCTCTTTTTGTCACATAAGGCCAGCGACAATATTTTTCAATAATGTGACTTGATGGTAGATTTTCAAAGAAGTATGAGTCACTTCTCATTGCTGTCTCATGCGGATCAGTTGGGGATGAACAGTTTATGAAGGATGCGAAAGAAAGTGATGGAGAATAACATAAATTGGTGCATTGCCTCAGCAGACAGACGCAGGGCACCACTCCAGTAGCACACAGTATGGTTCAATGGGCTTGAGATTGCTTGGAATCTATTGTTGTTTCTTCCTACTTCAGCAGCAGCTTAGTGAAAAGAGGAGGAAACCTACCCCCACCCCCGCCTATAAGCCTGTCCTTCACATTGATAATGCTCTGACTGAAGCAGCAGTGGACTTAGCAGTGTATGGTAGTGATGCAGCAGGCTGTAGAGTAAAATGCCTTCATGTTAAAGCAGTTGCATTGTTCCAGGCTTTAAATCAGGCAAGCTCATGTGTATTTTCTACTGATTCTTTCAAACACAGTGGCAAACTTTGGGAAGGATATTTATAATTATTTATATTATAGTAAACCTACGGCTTTTCTGAAGAGCCCTGCTTCATAAACAGCAAATCAGTCTGAGGGATTCTACCCTGCCTCTTAATCCAGTTGATATTAAAGGCCATGTTCTGGACTAACTCACAAGCATCAGAGTGAGACTGGAAAGAGACCTTTCGATTTATAAACAAAGAAGTGAGTTTTATTATTTTCTTTTGCGGTCTGAAAATAGCCTAACTTATAAATAAATAAATAGGTGGCATGTTGGCATTTGTAGACTTTGATCTGGGTCTTTTTTTCTTCAGTCTGGAGCACTGTCTGGCAGTGGTTTCAGTGATAAATGAGACTCTCAGAATACCTCTCTGAATTTTTCTTCTTAACCAAGACATTGGGTATTTTCAGACATTACGAGATCACACTGAACCACGGTGAATACCCACCTGTGGTCACTGTGACTCGCACGTCTGTTTGGCGGCCGCCAGATGTTCACCACGCTCAATCTCCACATGGGGTCAGTTTCAACCATGCTTCCCGGGCTAGCCGCACCAATTCCCCGGAAGCGTGTTGAAAGTGATCCCCGGCGGGGATCAAAGAAAAGTAACGTCTGGTCGGTCGCCACGGCCTGGAAGCACTGGCGGGATTCTGGGCCATGGCGGATTCGGCCAGATGCTGCGGCGGCATTGGCCCCGCTGCACACCCGTCTCCCCAGAGGGTGGGCGGCGGGGAGCGTGGATGGGGCAGAGCCGTGCGGCCGCATGTTACGCCGCGCGGCCCCGCCCCCTCCCCAATTCCCCGCCGGGATCCCCCGGCACGTCTGTTAGGGCGTGACGGGGTTGTCCCGGTGGGGGATGACTTTATTGTTTTCGTGACGGGGCCAACTGGCCCCATCACGTCTGAAAACACCCATTTATATTTCAAGAAATCTGGCTCTGAGGTGGAGGTTTCTGTTATTGACCTTAACTGACAACTTTCGCCACACTTCCCCTTTCAAGTAAGCAGTTTTAAATTCAACACTCCTCTTTTCTCTTCCTATACAATACTTTGCTCCCTGTACTACTCCTGTTCCCAAGGAGGGACATCAAATGGATGAGGGGTGAGTATTTAAATCACAGGGCAAGAACTCCTCACATTGCCACAGACTTCAGTCCTTGGGCAAGTTCTTTAATCTCTTTGTTTTTCCATTTATAAAATGAGAATAAGAATTTTGGCTTACCTTTAAAGGGCTTATCAACCCCTTGACTACAAAGGGGTATTTCTTAGGTGGTAAAGGGGCTATCAACGGGGCATAATTTGTAGAGGAAAATAAACACATTGGGATTCAAGTCCCCTCCTCCCCTGGAATGTTCACCCCTGAAGTGTGGAGGATTTTAAATGAGCTGTTAGAACTGTCCCATCCGTTCCAGTCAGCCCACCGACTCCAATATCTGTATGCCATCCTCCTGATTTGGGCTAGACAGAGTGTGATGGGAGCTGGGGATGGACAGGCCTGGTGCTTAGAGGTGTGCAATTCATTTTTGTTCTGTTTAATTACTAAAATAAACAACGACCCAGTCATTTTAGTAATTAAAATACAAAAACGACAGACCATGGTAATGAAAACCGATGAAAAGGAAGGAAAAAAGCATCAATTTTCATGACCAAAATAAAAAAGAATACATATATAATTATTAAAAATAAATGGAAAAAAAGAAACAATGAAAATGAACCTTTTCCTTTAGGAAAATGCCTGAAAATGAAGCGTTTTTTTAGTAAATGAAAATGAAAACAATAACAAAAACTAACGGGGTGCCTGCTGCACACCCCTACAGGTGGTGCTGCTGCCATTTATCAGCTATTTGGCCACAAAACATTCTTGCTAGGAAACAGCTGATGGGCAGCAGTACCCCACTCGCCCACCTACAGTAGCACCATTACCCACTCCAGTCTCAACCAGGGGTCTGGAACCTGGGACAAGGCTGTGGTCTGGCACACATATACCTGCTTGGTTATCAGTAGTGGTTAGGAAGTTAATGAGAACCCTATATATGTATGTTTGTGGGACCCCGGACACTAGGGGGGAAAGGGGATCAAAGAATAGGAGGAGATGGAAAAGTATACACAGTTTTGTTATTGTTAGGGCCAATATGCTGTTAACTCTTATCAGCTGCTGCTGAGACAAAGTCACTATTGCAATGGATCAATGAATGGGTCAATAACTATTACCAGGCCCTTCTCAACTTCTAACACTCATTAAAGATGGCAGGGCAATTGCCAGTCGGTAACAGTTGAAACATCTGGGAAAGTCACAAAGTGAGAATGAGAGAGTTTATAAGACTACAGGTTATCTAATGTTAGGTTAAAAAACTTTTAACCTGATCAAGTAAATAGTAGTGGAGAGGATGTATGAAAATGACCATAAAGAGTGTGAGTAGGGTTGCCACTTCTTGCAGTTAGACCCTGAGACTCCTATTTCAGCCTATGGGAGTGTCATGGTCAAGCTCTGAGAGGTAGGCATCTCAAAATACCCAGGAGCTGCCCACCGCTGCTATTTTAGTAATTAAACAGAGCAGGTTGTGGTTATTGAGTGGGTGGTAGCCCGGCAGTTGCAGGAGCATCTGGATCGTGTCGATTTTCTTGATCCATCACAGTTGGGGTTTCGTCTGGGATATGGCACCGAGACTGCACTTGTGGCATTGGTTGATGATCTTCACCAAGAATTAGACCAGGGTCATTTGGCCCTGCTGATTCTATTAGATCTGTTGGCAGCATTTAATACCGTTGATCATGAGATGTTGGTGACGCGCCTGCGGGACCATGCAGGGGTGGGTGGTATGGTTCTTGACTGGTTCCTCTCCTTCCTGGATGGAAGAACTCAGTGAATGGTACTTGGTGATTATTTTTCATCACACTGAGACCTCTTGTGTGGAGTCCCGCAGGGTTCTGTTTTGTCCCCTCTCCTGTTCAACGTGTATATGCAGCCGCTTGGTGAGGTGGTCAGGAGGTTTGCTGTGCGGTGTCATCAATATGCTGATGACACCAAGCTCTACCTCTTTTTTATCAGACCCAGGCCTGGCAGTCTCAGTGCTTAATGGGTGCCTTGAAGCTGTGGGGGACTGAATGAGGGCAAACCGATTGAAGCTGAATCCCGACAAGACAGAGGTGATGTTGGTGGGTAAGGCAGCAGGGGTAACAGCCACCATCATTGATGGGGTCTGTCCTCCACTGGCTCCCCAGGTACGGAGTCTGGGGGTGCTCCATGACTTGCAACTCTGCTTGAATGCTCAGGTGGAGGCTGTGGCAAGGAGTGCCTTCTGCCAATTACATCTGGTGTGTCAGCTTTGGCCGTATGTTTCGGACTCTGACCTGGCCACCATCATCCACACCTTCATCACCTCTAGGCTTGACTACTGTAATGCGCTCTATGTGGGGCTACCTTTGGTGATGGTATGGAGACTGCAGCTGTTGCAGAATGCAGCAGCCCATCTCCTGCTGGGATTGGGCCACCAGGAACATATTACACCTGTTCTTCAGTCTCTGCATTGGCTGCCTGTAGTCTCCTGGACCCGATTTAAAGTGTTGGTGATCACCTATAAAGCCCTAAATGGCCTTGACCCAACATATTTGCACAACTGCCTCACCCCCGGGTTCTGGATCAGTCCCTGTGGAGGACCCCGAGTCTGCCGGGGGGGGGGCATGATTAGGGATGAGAGAACAGAATGCGGTTTGGATGTTTGGATGTTCGGTCGTTCAGTTCAAAATCTGAGTTTGGTTTCGGTTGTTTGGCTCGGCGGAGTTCGGTTTGGCCGAACTCGGCTGAACATCCAAAAATAGCGCTATTGATACTGATACCGAAATCAATTTTTTCTCCCCATTATCTGTATCATTTGGCCCTGAAACCACCCCTGGTCTCCACCCCTGGTGCTAGGAAGTCTGCTCCTCAGCTGCCTCCCCCTTCCATACACGTTTTTTCCCACCCAAAGTCATGTTTTTCCCGCCCGCAAACTCATCCGAACTCATCTGAAGTTTTCCGAACTGTTCGGTCATTCGAACGTTCGGTTCGGTTCGGTTGCCGAACAGGTTGGTTTTGGCCCGAACTCTGAACATCCGAACCGCATTCACACATCCCTAGGCATGATGGAGAGGGCATTCTTGGTGGGCACCCGACGGCTGTGGAACTCCCTGCCGGTGGAGGCACGTTTGGCACTGGATCTCCCCTTGTTTTGACACTGTTGAAAGACGTGGCTGTTTCGCCTGGCTTTTGGGGAGAAGGATGGGTAGGGTGGGGGGAATGGGTTAGGGTGGGGGTGGTTGGGGATTTTTTATACCTCCCTTGGTTGTATATTTTAAAAGTTGTTTTTAATGTTAATGTTTGATATTGTGCGCCACCCAGATCTGCCTGTGGCAGGATGGGCGGGTTAAAAATGCTTGAAAATAAAATAATTAATACATTTCTAATGGTGCCTGGGCAACTTACTGTTTGCAGAGAAACATCTAACCCCTCCTCCCACGGGGGTGTCTCCAAGCTGCAGTTTTAAACTGTGGTAGGAATCCCGCATTTTTTAAAAGGCCCTTATAAACAATAAGATGCCTAGATGAACAGGCATCTAGCAAGGCTGTAGCAAGGAGTGATTTCTGCCATTTACATCTGCTGCAGAGGCATCAGCCATATGTCTCAGTCTCCGACCTGGCCACTATCATCCATATTTTCATTGCCTTGAGACTGGACTATTGTAATGCGCTCTACGTGGGGCTGCCCATGGTGACAGTCCAGAGACTTCAGCTGGTGCAGAATGAGGTGGGCACTGGAAGGCCTGGAAGGCCTGCAGGACTTTAGGCTGCATCTGTCTCTGCTGGTGGTGGTGCTGGAGCAGGTGCTACAGCTTCCAATGTTCCTCCAGGGCCACCAATTTCCCCAACTGTTGAGGCGATCCCCAGCAGTTCATAGCTGGTGGACCTCACCCCGGCTTCTAGAGGCAGGGCCTGATCCCCAGGCAATGGCAGTAGGGAGAGGAGTAGCAGCAGCAGCAGCAGTACGAGCAGATATAGAGGGGGGCACAGGGAGAGTGCCAGCAGCATGGTGGGCACAGGCAGTCTAGACTCAGGGTCCCAGTACTCCCCTTCATGGGAGATCACTCTGAATGGGGACAGTAAGGAAGAACTTGACACTAGTTCTGCAGAGGAGATGTCTGTAGCTGAGACGATGTCTGAGCCTCCTCCCCCCTTCTTCTGGTGCGGATGCTCCAGCTCCCCAGCCACTCCAGAGTCCTTCTGCTGCCTCATCGTCTGGCCATGGAACCTTTCAATATGGGTGATTAGCCCTGATGTGGTCCCCTCTCTCTGCCTCCTGAATCTTTTTAAGCTGATCTAAAGAAAATAAAAAGATAGGAAAATAAGAAGTAGGGATGTGTGAACAGAACCAGGTTCAGATGTTTGGCCGTTTGGTGGTTCATGTTGAATGGTGAGTTCAGATTTAGTATTTGGTTTGGTTGGACTCAGTTAGGTCTTTAATTTGGTACAACTGGGAACTGAAAATGACATTTGGATTTTGAAATAAAGGGAAAAAACTGAAAAACATATTTCTGGCTATACCATTTTTGTTTCTTATTCAATTTTGATGAAATTTGGAAAGATTATATCTCCAATAAAGGGTACTATGTATACCAAAATTCAGAATGATTACATAAAGGAAACTGATTTCAGAAGCAATTGAATGTTGTGATTTTAAGAAAAGCTCCATACACATTCATGGCTACAACTTCTTTATCTTGCATTCAATATTCATGAAACTTGTGCATATAACATACCTCTATATGCATGATATTTATGCCAATTTTTAGAAAAAGTGGATAAAGGGTCCCAAGGGTATAAGACATTAACCTGAAAATACTTTTTCAGCTGTAACATTTTGATATTACACTGTGTTTACAGGATATTTGGCAAGAATGTATAAAATACCTTTCCAGCCATTTCTGCAAATGTACAGGAGATTTTTTTAAAGGTACCCAATTATATAAGCAATTGATGTTGTCCCTGTGAAGATCATTATTCAGATGAATATCAGCATATTCAGTGCCAGTCAGAGGCAGGCACCCTGCATGGCAGGGGGAGAGAGATTGTAGGAGGAAGGATGTGGAGCAACCCCAAAGACTGACAGACACATTCAATGGCCAAACACATTACTGCAAGCTTCTAGCTTTACAGGACCAATTGGTAGTGGCTTTGAGGTGGGCATAGGGGGTGGCCCTGAGGCAGGCATAAGAAACATAACTGGTAATTCTGAGATAGCATCCCAGCAGTCAGGAGACATAGTTTAAACACATCCATGCTGGCCAATTATCATCACAATCAGCACTGAGACAGAGGACATAAGAGAATCTCTATTGACTCTTTCCGAAACAGATGCTTCTGACTTCCCAGAAACAAGTGGGGGAGATATGTTGGGATGATCCCAGCACAGAATGAAGATATTTGATTGACATTTCTGTTGGCCAATTCGCATCGCAAACCGATCTTATACCATAGTGACATAAGAGAATCCCAGGCATAGGCCCCTTCTCTACATATGTTGTACATGCATTTAAAATTGGGACCCTTTATAAAATATTTCTGATATTTTGCAGAAATTATCACAAAATTGTAATATATATCTCTGCCAAATTTCATGTACACTGGTTGGACTACAGAGATGGCATAGTCAGACATATATTTATATGTTAATTGCTTATACCACCAAGACCCTTTTTCCAATCCTTCTGAAATTTGGCAAAGGTAGTAAATATTGGAATGGGTATAAATCAGACAAGTTTCACCTACATTAGATGTGAGGGAAAGAAGTTACAGCTAAGAATGTATATGTAGAATATTGCAAAATACAATAATCCAACTGCTTCTAAAATTGGATTCCTTTATCCAATCGCTTTGAAATTTTGTACACATAATACTTTCTATTGGAGGTATAGGCACCCCAAGCTTCATCTACATATCATAAAAACCAAAAATGTTACAGCCGATAATGTGTTTTCCGTTGAAACCAATGGAAATTCAATTCCGAACTCACCGAAAGCATCTGAACTGAATGTTCAAATTCGAGTTCGGTTCACACATTCAGTTTGGTTGACCGTACTATTTGAGTTAGGTATGAACTCTGAACTTCCAAACCGTGTTTGCCCATCCCTAATAAGAAGTGCCATACTGTATCAGACCAATGGTCTGTGTCAAGCCCTGCCTGCATTCCGTCTCCACAAGTGGGTGGGTGGCCAATCTCTCTCTGCAGGGGACTTCCATTCCTAACAGGTCATAAGGCAATCCTTTCCCTATTGTTCCAGCCCCCGTGCCTTACTGTGCAGACGGCGTATTTTCCATGCTTCTCAAATGACCTCCAGACATCAGACCTTGTCCGCCCACTCTCTGAGGGGTGGCACTGGAGACCTCCTCCTCATTGTTTTGTGTGGCGTGGCACCAGAACTGGCATCCTATTCCTCTCTGAAACAGGAACACATAAACAACATCTAAGTAATATCATACATTTATGATGATGCCTCTAGTCCTCCCACCTTGGGGTGCTAGGGATGGCAATGGGAGATGGTGACCCTGGCTGGCACATGCAAATCCTGCCCTCCTTGGGACTCTAGGGATGGCAACTAGAAAGACCCTTTCTGTCACATGAAAATCCTGCCCTCNTGAAAGTGATCCCCGGCGGGGATCAAAGAAAAGTAACGTCTGGTCGGTCGCCACGGCCTGGAAGCACTGGCGGGATTCTGGGCCATGGCGGATTCGGCCAGATGCTGCGGCGGCATTGGCCCCGCTGCACACCCGTCTCCCCAGAGGGTGGGCGGCGGGGAGCGTGGATGGGGCAGAGCCGTGCGGCCGCATGTTACGCCGCGCGGCCCCGCCCCCTCCCCAATTCCCCGCCGGGATCCCCCGGCACGTCTGTTAGGGCGTGACGGGGTTGTCCCGGTGGGGGATGACTTTATTGTTTTCGTGACGGGGCCAACTGGCCCCATCACGTCTGAAAACACCCATTTATATTTCAAGAAATCTGGCTCTGAGGTGGAGGTTTCTGTTATTGACCTTAACTGACAACTTTCGCCACACTTCCCCTTTCAAGTAAGCAGTTTTAAATTCAACACTCCTCTTTTCTCTTCCTATACAATACTTTGCTCCCTGTACTACTCCTGTTCCCAAGGAGGGACATCAAATGGATGAGGGGTGAGTATTTAAATCACAGGGCAAGAACTCCTCACATTGCCACAGACTTCAGTCCTTGGGCAAGTTCTTTAATCTCTTTGTTTTTCCATTTATAAAATGAGAATAAGAATTTTGGCTTACCTTTAAAGGGCTTATCAACCCCTTGACTACAAAGGGGTATTTCTTAGGTGGTAAAGGGGCTATCAACGGGGCATAATTTGTAGAGGAAAATAAACACATTGGGATTCAAGTCCCCTCCTCCCCTGGAATGTTCACCCCTGAAGTGTGGAGGATTTTAAATGAGCTGTTAGAACTGTCCCATCCGTTCCAGTCAGCCCACCGACTCCAATATCTGTATGCCATCCTCCTGATTTGGGCTAGACAGAGTGTGATGGGAGCTGGGGATGGACAGGCCTGGTGCTTAGAGGTGTGCAATTCATTTTTGTTCTGTTTAATTACTAAAATAAACAACGACCCAGTCATTTTAGTAATTAAAATACAAAAACGACAGACCATGGTAATGAAAACCGATGAAAAGGAAGGAAAAAAGCATCAATTTTCATGACCAAAATAAAAAAGAATACATATATAATTATTAAAAATAAATGGAAAAAAAGAAACAATGAAAATGAACCTTTTCCTTTAGGAAAATGCCTGAAAATGAAGCGTTTTTTTAGTAAATGAAAATGAAAACAATAACAAAAACTAACGGGGTGCCTGCTGCACACCCCTACAGGTGGTGCTGCTGCCATTTATCAGCTATTTGGCCACAAAACATTCTTGCTAGGAAACAGCTGATGGGCAGCAGTACCCCACTCGCCCACCTACAGTAGCACCATTACCCACTCCAGTCTCAACCAGGGGTCTGGAACCTGGGACAAGGCTGTGGTCTGGCACACATATACCTGCTTGGTTATCAGTAGTGGTTAGGAAGTTAATGAGAACCCTATATATGTATGTTTGTGGGACCCCGGACACTAGGGGGGAAAGGGGATCAAAGAATAGGAGGAGATGGAAAAGTATACACAGTTTTGTTATTGTTAGGGCCAATATGCTGTTAACTCTTATCAGCTGCTGCTGAGACAAAGTCACTATTGCAATGGATCAATGAATGGGTCAATAACTATTACCAGGCCCTTCTCAACTTCTAACACTCATTAAAGATGGCAGGGCAATTGCCAGTCGGTAACAGTTGAAACATCTGGGAAAGTCACAAAGTGAGAATGAGAGAGTTTATAAGACTACAGGTTATCTAATGTTAGGTTAAAAAACTTTTAACCTGATCAAGTAAATAGTAGTGGAGAGGATGTATGAAAATGACCATAAAGAGTGTGAGTAGGGTTGCCACTTCTTGCAGTTAGACCCTGAGACTCCTATTTCAGCCTATGGGAGTGTCATGGTCAAGCTCTGAGAGGTAGGCATCTCAAAATACCCAGGAGCTGCCCACCGCTGCTATTTTAGTAATTAAACAGAGCATGTTGTGGTTATTGAGTGGGTGGTAGCCCGGCAGTTGCAGGAGCATCTGGATCGTGTCGATTTTCTTGATCCATCACAGTTGGGGTTTCGTCTGGGATATGGCAACGAGACTGCACTTGTGGCATTGGTTGATGATCTTCACCAAGAATTAGACCAGGGTCATTTGGCCCTGCTGATTCTATTAGATCTGTTGGCAGCATTTAATACCGTTGATCATGAGATGTTGGTGACGCGCCTGCGGGACCATGCAGGGGCTGTCTCTTATACACATCTAGATGTGTATAAGAGACAGGGATATGGTACCGAGACTGCGCTTGTGGCATTGGTTGATGATCTTCACCAAGAATTAGACCAGGGTCATTTGGCCCTGCTGATTCTATTAGATCTGTTGGCAGCATTTAATACCGTTGATCATGAGATGTTGGTGACGCGCCTGCGGGACCATGCAGGGGTGGGTGGTATGGTTCTTGACTGGTTCCACTCCTTCCTGGATGGAAGAACTCAGTGAATGGTACTTGGTGATTATTTTTCATCACACAGAGACCTCTTGTGTGGAGTCCCGCAGGGTTCTGTTTTGTCCCCTCTCCTGTTCAACGTGTATATGCAGCCGCTTGGTGAGGTGGTCAGGAGGTTTGCTGTGCGGTGTCATCAATATGCTGATGACACCAAGCTCTACCTCTTTTTTATCAGACCCAGGCCTGGCAGTCTCAGTGCTTAATGGGTGCCTTGAAGCTGTGGGGGACTGAATGAGGGCAAACCGATTGAAGCTGAATCCCGACAAGACAGAGGTGATGTTGGTGGGTAAGGCAGCAGGGGTAACAGCCACCATCATTGATGGGGTCTGTCCTCCACTGGCTCCCCAGGTACGGAGTCTGGGGGTGCTCCATGACTTGCAACTCTGCTTGAATGCTCAGGTGGAGGCTGTGGCAAGGAGTGCCTTCTGCCAATTACATCTGGTGTGTCAGCTTTGGCCGTATGTTTCGGACTCTGACCTGGCCACCATCATCCACACCTTCATCACCTCTAGGCTTGACTACTGTAATGCGCTCTATGTGGGGCTACCTTTGGTGATGGTATGGAGACTGCAGCTGTTGCAGAATGCAGCAGCCCATCTCCTGCTGGGATTGGGCCACCAGGAACATATTACACCTGTTCTTCAGTCTCTGCATTGGCTGCCTGTAGTCTCCTGGACCCGATTTAAAGTGTTGGTGATCACCTATAAAGCCCTAAATGGCCTTGACCCAACATATTTGCACAACTGCCTCACCCCCGGGTTCTGGATCAGTCCCTGTGGAGGACCCCGAGTCTGCCGGGGGGGGGGCATGATTAGGGATGAGAGAACAGAATGCGGTTTGGATGTTTGGATGTTCGGTCGTTCAGTTCAAAATCTGAGTTTGGTTTCGGTTGTTTGGCTCGGCGGAGTTCGGTTTGGCCGAACTCGGCTGAACATCCAAAAATAGCGCTATTGATACTGATACCGAAATCAATTTTTTCTCCCCATTATCTGTATCATTTGGCCCTGAAACCACCCCTGGTCTCCACCCCTGGTGCTAGGAAGTCTGCTCCTCAGCTGCCTCCCCCTTCCATACACGTTTTTTCCCACCCAAAGTCATGTTTTTCCCGCCCGCAAACTCATCCGAACTCATCTGAAGTTTTCCGAACTGTTCGGTCATTCGAACGTTCGGTTCGGTTCGGTTGCCGAACAGGTTGGTTTTGGCCCGAACTCTGAACATCCGAACCGCATTCACACATCCCTAGGCATGATGGAGAGGGCATTCTTGGTGGGCACCCGACGGCTGTGGAACTCCCTGCCGGTGGAGGCACGTTTGGCACTGGATCTCCCCTTGTTTTGACACTGTTGAAAGACGTGGCTGTTTCGCCTGGCTTTTGGGGAGAAGGATGGGTAGGGTGGGGGGAATGGGTTAGGGTGGGGGTGGTTGGGGATTTTTTATACCTCCCTTGGTTGTATATTTTAAAAGTTGTTTTTAATGTTAATGTTTGATATTGTGCGCCACCCAGATCTGCCTGTGGCAGGATGGGCGGGTTAAAAATGCTTGAAAATAAAATAATTAATACATTTCTAATGGTGCCTGGGCAACTTACTGTTTGCAGAGAAACATCTAACCCCTCCTCCCACGGGGGTGTCTCCAAGCTGCAGTTTTAAACTGTGGTAGGAATCCCGCATTTTTTAAAAGGCCCTTATAAACAATAAGATGCCTAGATGAACAGGCATCTAGCAAGGCTGTAGCAAGGAGTGATTTCTGCCATTTACATCTGCTGCAGAGGCATCAGCCATATGTCTCAGTCTCCGACCTGGCCACTATCATCCATATTTTCATTGCCTTGAGACTGGACTATTGTAATGCGCTCTACGTGGGGCTGCCCATGGTGACAGTCCAGAGACTTCAGCTGGTGCAGAATGAGGTGGGCACTGGAAGGCCTGGAAGGCCTGCAGGACTTTAGGCTGCATCTGTCTCTGCTGGTGGTGGTGCTGGAGCAGGTGCTACAGCTTCCAATGTTCCTCCAGGGCCACCAATTTCCCCAACTGTTGAGGCGATCCCCAGCAGTTCATAGCTGGTGGACCTCACCCCGGCTTCTAGAGGCAGGGCCTGATCCCCAGGCAATGGCAGTAGGGAGAGGAGTAGCAGCAGCAGCAGCAGTACGAGCAGATATAGAGGGGGGCACAGGGAGAGTGCCAGCAGCATGGTGGGCACAGGCAGTCTAGACTCAGGGTCCCAGTACTCCCCTTCATGGGAGATCACTCTGAATGGGGACAGTAAGGAAGAACTTGACACTAGTTCTGCAGAGGAGATGTCTGTAGCTGAGACGATGTCTGAGCCTCCTCCCCCCTTCTTCTGGTGCGGATGCTCCAGCTCCCCAGCCACTCCAGAGTCCTTCTGCTGCCTCATCGTCTGGCCATGGAACCTTTCAATATGGGTGATTAGCCCTGATGTGGTCCCCTCTCTCTGCCTCCTGAATCTTTTTAAGCTGATCTAAAGAAAATAAAAAGATAGGAAAATAAGAAGTAGGGATGTGTGAACAGAACCAGGTTCAGATGTTTGGCCGTTTGGTGGTTCATGTTGAATGGTGAGTTCAGATTTAGTATTTGGTTTGGTTGGACTCAGTTAGGTCTTTAATTTGGTACAACTGGGAACTGAAAATGACATTTGGATTTTGAAATAAAGGGAAAAAACTGAAAAACATATTTCTGGCTATACCATTTTTGTTTCTTATTCAATTTTGATGAAATTTGGAAAGATTATATCTCCAATAAAGGGTACTATGTATACCAAAATTCAGAATGATTACATAAAGGAAACTGATTTCAGAAGCAATTGAATGTTGTGATTTTAAGAAAAGCTCCATACACATTCATGGCTACAACTTCTTTATCTTGCATTCAATATTCATGAAACTTGTGCATATAACATACCTCTATATGCATGATATTTATGCCAATTTTTAGAAAAAGTGGATAAAGGGTCCCAAGGGTATAAGACATTAACCTGAAAATACTTTTTCAGCTGTAACATTTTGATATTACACTGTGTTTACAGGATATTTGGCAAGAATGTATAAAATACCTTTCCAGCCATTTCTGCAAATGTACAGGAGATTTTTTTAAAGGTACCCAATTATATAAGCAATTGATGTTGTCCCTGTGAAGATCATTATTCAGATGAATATCAGCATATTCAGTGCCAGTCAGAGGCAGGCACCCTGCATGG
>QEPC01000061.1:357151-391585 GCA_003113815.1 Sphenodon punctatus
AAGCGGGGGGCCACGATGGAGCGAGCATTCTCGGTGATAGGGCCGCGGCTGTGGAACTCCCTTCCGGAGGAAGCTCGCCTGGCCCCAAGCCTTTTGACATTTCGGCAGAACTGTAAGACCTGGCTGTTTGCCCAGGCCTTTGGGAGGGAGGGTGGGGGGGGTGATTTTAATCCCCTGCCCATTTATCTATTTATTACTGTTTTCTAGCCCTGTTTTTTGATGTATTTTATATTTATATTTTAACTGAATTTTAATTGTTTTTATTGTTGCTGTTAGCCGCCCCGAGCTGCATTGCAGGAGGGGGTGGGATATAAATCTGAAAAATAAAATTAAATTTTTAAAAAAAAAATATGGTTGTAAGAGTTTTTAAATGCTGCTTTTGTTCACTTTTAATTGAATTCCAAATTCCATCCAAATCCAGCTTTATAAAAAAATCAGGAGACTACAGCTAGTTGTCTATTTTTTTTAAAAAGACATGTTGTAACATAGTAAAAATATAGAATGGATGAATTTGAATAAATGTATATTCAAGTATACTATGTAAATGCTTAGTCAGAGGGGAGGAAAAAGATGTACTTTTGTGTACTTAGTGCATTGTATCTTGTAAATAATCAGATGAACATTTCTTAAAACTTTTGTTGTCTACTATCAACTTTATAATACTTAAGATAACCAATGCACATTCATCTTTCTTTAGGAAAAAACTAAAACACACAAATAGAAACCATGAGCATATCAATGATTTAAATCGTAGATTCTTCGTGCAAATTTCAATTGTCATCTGCAATTTACATCCCCTCTGCTTTGCTCACAGACTCAGTTCACCTTGTGAACAATAGAAAATGACGTGTGCAGTCAGTGTGCTTTGCCAGAAGGTTATTCTGCCTTACCTCAAAATCATGTCTACTCACAGCTCAGGGGGATTTTCCTCAGCCCTTTCACTTCCGTCACCGATAGCACAAGTACATAGGTTAATTGACCAGTCAGCTGAAAGACAGTAAGATTATGATCTCGCTATATTCTCACTGCCTTTATTAATAATTGCTCTTCATTCCATCTCTTTGATCTCTGTGTAGGTGGGCTGAATTATTATGTAAGTCTGAGTACTTATCTATTATGTAAGGCCTTTTGCTATCCAGAAGCTTTTGGCTGCTGAATCACCGAACTGATATTCTTTCCAAAAATCAAAGCAACAGTGTTGAATTTGGTTCTTGAAGGAGTTCATATTTCACTTAAAAGTAAATCGAACTAAAATTATAGTAAAATAAGCATTGTCTACAGTAGGTGTGTGCAATTTGTTTCCCTTTTTTAAATTACTAAAACGAACGAAGACCCATTTGGTTTAGTAATTAAAACACAAACATGAAAGACAAAGGTAACAAAAACAGATGAATCAGCCATTTTTATATATTTTAATTAATATATAATATATATTAATATTATATTATTTTTATATTTGTATATAAATATTATATATTTTATTAATATATATATTTTAAAAAATCACTGCGTATTCACAAAATGGCCACTGGGGCTGTTCCAAAATAACACCGACTTACTACTTTTGGGGATGACACAGCAACCACGGTCTCCCTGTAGACCACGCAAATTTGCCGTGCAATACAATTGATGCAACCTACTAATCAAGCCATTATCCATAGAGTATTGATTTTGGGAAAGGGCACACATGCGGAGAATGGCTCCCATGGCCATTTGCACATGCACAGTGATTTATTATTTTTAATTTTAAAAATAAAATAAACAAATCACTGTGCATTTGTAAAATGGACACCGGACCGTTCTGTACATGCACACATGTGCAGACTGGCTGTCCTTTTCCAAAATGGCACCAAGGGCTATTTTGAAAAAGGGCAGCACATGTGCTAAATAGGTCAGCAGCCATTTTACCCATGTGCATTGCAGATGTGCAGTGATTTTTTTATTTTTAATAAAATTAAATAGGGGGAAATGAATACAAATGGCTTTATTTACAAAGACCCCCCCCCCCCAATGATGAGGTTTTTGTAAATGAAAGTGAAAACAAAAATGAATACAAATTATGTGCCTGCTGCACACCCCTACATACAGGTTCTCAATAAACTACGAACATGCAAGCAAAAACAACAGAAAAAAGCTAGAAGTCAAAGAGAGAATATAAAAGTGCATTCATTTAAAGTTAACCCTATGATTATGGATTTCTTGACTCATGAGTTTTAAATGTCTGGATTTGGCATTATTGTAAGTCTGCTACTAAGGATATTTTCAGACGTGACGGGGCGACATTCAGAATCCCGCCGTCATGGCCAGCAGACATGCCGGTCGATTCCGGTGGGAAATCTGGGGGTGGGGGCGGGGCTGCGTGATGCAACTTGCAGCCGCACAACCCCACCCCCATGCTCCTTCAACCGGCCACCCACTGGGAGACGGGAGGCCACCACGGCCAATGTGGCCGCAGCACCCCCCGGCTGCTGTGGCATTGACCACGGCCCGGAATCAGCAGCGCTGATTCCGGGCTGTGGTCAGGGGACAGACGTGACGCTCCCGTGATCACAGGCGGGAATCACTTTGACCACGCAAACGGCCCTCCTCCGGGCAGGAGGGTCGTTTGCATGGTCAAAGTGATTCCCGACCGTGATTCGCGGGGGTGAACATCTGGCGGGAATCACGGCTGGCCCCAAAAGACATTACGAGCGCATGGTCCCCATATGGGAATTGACCTTGGTTCACCGTGATCTTATAACATCTGAAAATACCCTAAAAGAGTCTTTCTAAAACTCTTTTTCTTAAGTTCTAATAAGTATTAAACTGAATCACTGGCTCATGTTAGCCAAATATTAAATAATAAAAAAGACCTTGTCATTACCTATAGTAAAACTTCCGTTCCATTTGAGTAGCAGAACTTCTTGCTTTAATTTACATATATTATTATTATTATTATTATTATTATTATAGCACCAGCGATGTACCTGGAGCTTTACAGAAGATAGACATGGTCCCTGTCCGAGAGCTGCAAAAAACGTTTAAAAGACATGCCTAGGAACTAAAATTGCTAACTAGGGCTGAAACGAGCAGCTAAATTGCTGCTTGCAAGAAATTTCACCCTATTGGGAACCAGGATCGATTTTCTGACCATATCCTGATACTGATATGATTTCTCGAGTCTCACAATACTTCAAGGTACCATCCTGACTTACCAACCTTCCACTTACAGTTTACCCGGTTTTATGTGGTCCCTTTCTAGTGCCTGGATCCGGCCCCTGGATCCAGTTTCTACCCCAAAGCACTGAAAAACTGAGCTCATGATAATGGAGCAGAGAGGAGGGCCTGCACACAAGGGTAGAGAAAAGATCCACAGCACCGATTCATGAACTGGGCCCTTATTTTCTTGAATAAACTCATTAAGCACCCTGCTTCCAACCTGTATGTGGCCCTCGGAGCTCGTACTAGTATTTAATGTGTCCCCCAGGACAGAAAAGGTTCCCCACCCCTGGTTTATCGTGTACCATTTATTTACTTCTTGCCACATTACATACCACTGCTTACCACCATTTTACTTCCAGGTTTGTGGTTTCCACATTTCTGAGAAAATCACTGTGCGAATAGCCCACCCGTAACCCATTGCCCCTTAACCTCCACTCCAGTGCCTTCAATCAGAATTGTTGTTCTATGTTGTTCCCTTTGTTTTGACTGGATTGAAGATCAGTAAAGGAATCTGTGTAACAGCCAATGGGTGACAAGAAAGTTCAAGGGAAAATGGAACGCAAGAAATTTAGTATTGAATTGAGGTACCAGTATTACCTCTCGGGATTTGAAATAGACGGCAAAGCAGTAAACAGGATCCTGGTAAGCGGAAAGTCAGTAAATCATGAAATAAAATTTTGGTTGAGACATTACCGCGTATCGAGAGGTTCTCAATTAAACTGATATGGTATTGTAAACTGGGATTTTGACGAGATTTCCCACTTCGGTGAAATCTCGTTTCAGCTCTACTCCTAACCTTATTGTACCCGAAAGAAGGGACTCATATTGATTCTTGTCACTACAAAGATGTCTAGCTATCAGCTGTTATTTATTTACCCCGTTTGCTGTGTTCTCTCATAGGGCTGAGAAGAGAGTAAATGTTCCCATTTTGCAAGAAAATACCATCATTTCAGGAGAATTTGTGAGTGTTTGTTGGTACTTAGTCTCCAGTGATTCTGTGCTTCCACCATCGTTTTTGTTAATTATTGTCTGGCAAGGTTAGTTGCCAGAAAGTAATTAAAAAATAATGAAAAAAGCCAGAAAGTGATAAAACACAGGCACCAATAATCGACAATGGTGGAAGGACAGAATCACTGGAGACTGACCAAGTACCAACAAACACTTGCAAAAGCTCTTGAAAGGACAGTATTTCCTTGCAGAACATTTGTTTTCTTCTCAGCTCTATGAGAGAACACAGCAAGTGGGGTAAAAAAATAACAGGTGATAGTTAGACAACTTTGTAGTGACAAGTTGGTTCAATAAAAGATGTCTTCTGAACTGCTTTGTCTCCAACAACGATAGCACAAAATTAACCAAACCTTACAAGGTTAATTTTTAACAGTTAAATTTAACGCATCAAAAATGTGATCAACATATTTTTTTATTTAAATAATTCATTTCTTAAACAAACAAAAAATGCACACAACCCCCCCCCTCTATAGACTGTCCACTCCTTCTAGACTGAAGTACATATGTTAATTTAGTCATCTTTAAAATCTCCCAACTTCTTGTTTCCCAGGGCTGAATAGTGGGTGGTTGTCCAGTCTTCCAATTTTTAGCAATCTCAATTTTTGCTGCCACCGAAAGATTCAGTACCATTTCAATATCATTCTCCTGGATAGACTCTTTCAGATACCCCAATAATGCCTCTAGGGGTGTAATCTGGAAATCATAACCCAATATCCTTTGAATCATATCTTCAATCTGATTCCAAAAAGCCTGTACAATAACACACTCCCACCAACAATGCTGATTAGTTGCTCCATTTACACCACACTTCCAACATCTGTCAGAAGCATGGGACATTCTTTTCAGTCTACAGGGAGTCAGATACCATTGATAAATTATTTTATACCAATTTTCTTTTAAGGGAACTGCTATTGAGCTTTTCATTGCCTTAACAAAGATATAATTCCAAATTAATTCTGTCAAACCAGTAATCTCTTGCCCCCAAAGTTCCTTAAAATGCATGAACAGATTAAATAAATAAATAAATAAATTGTTGTTTGTGGTTAACACAACAGAACACCATAAACAAAATCAGAGTTGGCAGAAGGGCAGAAGTCTGATTTTTTTTTCATGAACTGAACCTTCCAAATTCTCTGATTTTGTAAAGCCTGAAGTGATTAGTGATTAAATAAAACCATCCTATGACACTAATGTGCTCTTATGAATTAAACCTTTCATTTGAACTACTTTGTCTTCATCTATTACTTTTTGGACTGACACAGCAATGACCGTTTCTCTATAGACTGCAATTTTGCCGCACAGTGCAATTGATGCAACTTAATAATCAAGCTATTCTTCAGAGAGTATTGAATTTGATTGTAATTGTTTATAAGGCTAAGAACATAGTAGCAATCCATTCCTACCCAGTATTCTATTGATGGTTTACAGGGATGTTACAAATAAAATTATTAGTTGATACCAGTTTTGCACTGTTTGTGCTATAAACCAAGTATGCAAATAGAATAGAAAATAAACCAAAGGAACAAGCATAGGTCTTTTTGGCTCCAAAGCCAGAAGAAAAGATGGCACAAAAGTAATTATTTTCAACCTCTCTTTAAAATGGTAATCCCCTGACTTTTCTTTGGATGCTGTAGCCGAGCGGATCATCTGCAGGCTTTTTACACTGCTCATTCAACCGTTGAGTCACTCATGGCTTCCACAGATACCTTTGCTTCTTAGGGACAAGGTTAACCTTAGGGGATATTTTCTTGCTTTTTTGGAAGCCCAGTTGAGAATTGGAAATCAGGTGCTGCAATAATGGATTCACCTCATTTCTCTGTAACAGGTTTTGCCCTACGGTTCTCTGGAACAGATGAGGTATGGGGCACATGCATCAGTCTGTGATGTGACTGCAACTGTGTATATTTTTCCTCCACAGAGCTTACTACAGTATATCCTCCCTCCTACCTCCAGTACAAAGTCTACACAAATTTTATTTATCCTCAGTCAATTTAAACTCACATTGCCAAGTAAGGACCACGTAAGAACTAGAATCTAATCAGAAGAACACAAGAAATGCCAAAATGTGTCAGAACACTGGTTTGTCTACCCCAGAATCCTCTCTCTGACAGTGGCCAGCTGTGGTTGCTTCAGAGGCCCTAATGAATCGATCCATTCCCTGCTATTCACTTCCAGGCCCCAACAGTCAGTGGTCTCATCCTCTGACCAGCTTGGAAAATAGCCATTTGTGGACCTATCCTCTAACGACTATCCAATCCTTTTAAAAATTCAGTTATGCTATTGGTCTTCACAACATCTTCTGGCAATGAGTTCTAGAGGTTAATTGTACACTGAGTGAAAAAAAATACTTCCTTTTATTGGGTTTACATTTTCTCCCAGTTAATTTCATAGGGTATCCCTAGTTTTATTATTTGGAGAAAGGGTAAATAATAGCTCCCTATTTAAGTACCAATTGAAGTACCTGAATAAAGGAGGGGACAGCCAGTGAGCTCTAGGTACTCCTGGGCAGCTTTCCCTTCCCCCAGCACCACTCAGCTGCAGCCACTCCACACCCAAGGGGGCCCCAGCCCCTGAATAAGTAACTGATTGCCAGAGAAGAGTGGAAACAGCCAAATTTCTGGCAAGTCATGATACAGAGGGCAAGTATACAATACATGCTCCAAGGTTTCAACTTCTAATGAGCACGCACAGTATCTATTCTGACAAGGGATATGGTTTCTGCGACCCTCAACAATAGCTGATTCGAACAGTTGGAATCTTATCAGGGACATCATTTTTCGGAGGCGCTGGTCTATTAAGGTAACCAAATAAGGTTCCAGCTGAAATACTAGTTTTATCTTAGGATACCAAGGTGACATTCTGGTCTCACTAAGTTTAGAAATTTCAATCTGTGCAGCAGTATCATAGGATCTATTCTTCAATACCACATGCATCTGGGACAGATTATACCACAACAAAATTCAGCCGAAAACCCTAAGGAATTTAATCTCTTTTGAATATCTCTCCACCATTTATGTTTAACACATCCCTTATGTAAGGTCTGCTCATAGGAGAGCTTTTTGGGAAGCCACTGTGCTCACAGGACAGATCCCTGTCTCTGCACACAGAAAAGGAATTGGGGTACACTGTGGCACTCTAAGAATGCCTCTTATGAATTTATTCTGTATTACTTCTGCTTCCTTACTGTATTGGGGAAATAAGATTTCGGCACCATGCGTCAGCTGGGTTAGCACTTTTGTCTTATAAACCTGGATAACCAAAGGCACTTGGGCATGTTCTGTTGCTCTATACAATCATAAGATACCATTCATGGCACTAGATGCCTTCTTTCTCACCATCTACAAATGCCTAGACCATGACATATTTTTAGAGAACAGAATTCCCAAATAGGTATAATGTGAGACCTGAGGTAACAGTTCTAAACCAAATCTCCAACTAAACTTTTTCAAGGATCGTCCAAAACAGATGACTTCTGACTTCTGAGTAT
The DNA here is from genome assembly GCA_003113815.1 of Sphenodon punctatus. Taxonomy (NCBI): domain Eukaryota; kingdom Metazoa; phylum Chordata; class Lepidosauria; order Sphenodontia; family Sphenodontidae; genus Sphenodon; species Sphenodon punctatus. The sequence goes on from QEPC01000061.1 coordinate 364,848, forward strand.
TAACAGTCATTTTGTTAATTATACAATATGAATGCAGTTGATTCAACATATTTTGCAGGTCCTTCCTGGTCTGAGATAAAAGGAGTACATCATCTGCGTACATAAGGTAGGACACTGGTCTATCCGAGACTCTCAGTGGTGTTCGAGCAACTGCTGCCATCATACTTACCAAATCATTTACAAAAAGATTAAAGAGTAATGGGGCCAGTAAGCACCCTTGTCACACTCCTGTTCTGATAGAAAATGACTTAGAGTGTCCTAAAAAGTCAAACAAACTGCAGCTGTAGTATCTGTATGCTGCAGAATAATCAAATCTATAAGATTTCTATCGACACCCATGCCCATAAGTTTGTTCCACAATATACTCCTCTCCACTGCATCGAAAGCTTTACAGAAATCAATAAAAGCTACAAACAGACTCCCTTTTAAAATAGAAAGATATTTATCCAGCAAATGATGCAGAGTAAAACAATGATCCAAGTTGGATCTTCCCTGTCTAAATCCTGCCCGCTCTTCAGCTATTAAATTGTTTTCCTCAGTCCATACTTGTAGTTTTTCTAATATATATCACGAGTAAAATTTGCCTGCTATCGCGGCAACAGATTTATGAGTCGATAGCATGACGGATCTTTTATATTGCCTCTCTTATATATGGGAACTATAATTGAAGTGCACCATGGGTAATTTCAGATGTTACATGGTCCCGAGTCACCACAGTGGATTCCCAGTGGTGGTGAGCTGAGCAACCACCCCCCGTGGTCAACAAAAGCCCCGAACAGACGTGATGGGAGCAGGACCACGGCAGGGAATCACGCCGCCAGATCACGGCCCAGGGCAGCACAACAGATGTGACGCCGATTCCCGGCTGTGGCCAAACATCCAGATGGCACCGGAGAGGGGCAGTACACAGACAGGGCCAGCTGAGGGCAAACGAAGCCAGAAGGGACGAAAAGGAATGTCCACACAAGGGAAATGGGAAGGGAGAGGGAAGAGGGAGAAGAGCCACCGAGGTACCGCACACAACAGGCACAGAGACAACGAGGGCACAGTGGACCACACAGCACAAACACACGGCTGGGCGCATACACACCCATACGGGAAAAGAAGGGAAGGGGGGACACAGCAGGACAGACAACACACATGGCACCACGGACACAGGGGGCAGGGATGGGGGCGCAGGACAGGGCAGAGGGGGGAAAATGGTCCAGGGGCAGGGCAGGACACAGGCAATGGCAGGCGGAACCCCAACAACAGCACAGTCCACACGGGCGACCCCCCAGCAACACAGGCAATCCCAGAATGGGGGGAACTCAGAAGGTCAGGGGACAGGCACAGCGGGAGGCCACACAGAACAGGGAGCGGTCCGGGAATGGTGCAGGAGGCGCACACGCACCCCAAGCACCAGTGGGGGGGGGCATGGAGGGGAGGCAGGAGAGCTGGGGCCGTGCAGCTGGTTCAATGTCACAACCCCGCCTCCCCGGAGGAAGCCAGGAGGTGCAGTCCAGGGACCCCAGACACCCGAGATCACACAGGCACCCGGGGGTGCAGGGGTGCAGGAGGGAGCACAGGCATCCGAGGATGGTCAGCAGCACCCAGGGGATCTGGGGGGGTTGGAGAGCTGGACTCGGACACCGGAGATGGCAGCCATGGAGGGGAGCACTGGTTGCAGGGGCAGACAGGGGGGCCCCTGGAGGGGGGCCGGTGCCACAGGCAGGGGCAGTGGTACCCCAGGATGCTGGCAGCACAGTAGCACAGCCGGGACATCAAGGAGGGAACAGGCAGCGGACCATGGCACCAGGGAGGAGGTGGGCGCTGACAGTAAGGCTGCAAACCGGGGACTGGAAGGCACTTAGAGACTCACAGCCAGCTGGAGAGGGCCACTAAGGGGCCAGGGGCTGGGTGGCCTGCCAAGTGAATAAAGTACAGCCAATAAAGCATGCCCCAGCAGTACCCCAGCATGGACATGTGGTGGGCGACCAGGTAGTATGCCTCGAATGGATCCTGCATGGAGAGCCCCAACTGCACATCGGGATGGGACCACACACCAGACAACTCTGCCAGCTCTGCCACAGTGGGCTCAGATAAGCAGAAGTCAGCAGCGGGGGGCCACAGAAGGTGACTCAGCTCCAACAGCCAGTAATACACTATCCCACGAGAGTGCTGGTACCCACGGGCCCCGTGAACACAGCCAAAGTAGGACACGGCCAGGGCAGGGCCCCCCTCCTTCAGGCAGACCATATAGGCAGCCAGGCTGCACACAGACAGGGAAGACATGGTCTCTGCCGCAGACCAACCCACATGCAACCACCTCATCTCTGGAATGTGCCCATCGGGTAATGGAAGGAGCCCCAGTGTCTCAACATGCAGCCGGCAATCCTGAGCGCTCGCCTCATAGCCAAAGTAATGAAAGCCAGAGATCAGACTTGCATAGGCACCCAACAGGCTGTCTGGGCAGCTCAGGAGCAATTGCATGACTGAGGTATGCCACAGGTCACACAGGGCCATGGTATGGCGGAAGGTCCACGTATAGGGGGGCATGGGGCCGGGAGCCCGGAGCCTGGTGGAAGCACAGTCAGCCATAGTCCAGCAAGCCAGGCAGAATGACTCCACGGACAGGGGGGACCGCAATCCCTGGAGGTGCGGGAGGGGAACTGGGGGAGCCCCAAGGCTAAGTGATAAGGCCACGGGCCGCAACAAGGCATGGCAACAGACTGAGGTGTGGGGTGCAGATCCAGCTGCAGGAACCGAGCACACAGACAGGACAGCTTACACACTAATCAGGCCTGCAAGGACACAATGTTGCCAACACAGAGAGGTGGGAGGTGATGACAGCAGGAATGCAGCTGCAGGCAGCACGCCCGGGTGCACACTGGTCGATGCGCAAGGCCCAGGGCAGGGACAGCAGGTGCACCCAATGGGCTGCCCTCCCTGGCCCGCCCACCCTGCAGGAGGAAGCCAGCCCTGCCGGCCATGTGCCCCGGCCTATAATGGGGCCATCTGCACCTCACCCAGGGCAGCTGGCACCATGGAGCATGACAGGTTGGGTGCCTGCTGGATGCACCTAGCACTCTGTGCCAAGTGGTAATGCTCACACACTGATCAGCTGCGCATCCTGACCACAGAGGGGCACCTGGGTGCCCGCCTGCGGGTTTGTGTGGCCTGGTGCACTGCAAGGGCCTGGAGAGCCCACCACGGCTGCAGGCACTCCCTGGCCCGGCTCAGGACTCAGCAGTTAACCGAGGCGGACCGGCGGGCCCTGATCCACGGTTTGAGCAGGGCCACTGTGCTCCACAAGGCGGCCAGGCGGCTCCAATGGCGGAGGGAGACCAAGCGGTGTGCCACCCTGCTCGCAATGCCCATTGCCCAGTGGGTTTGGGTCACAGAGCGGGCACGGGGGTGGTTGTCTCAGGCACTGGCTCAGTGGGAAGAGGCTGCCTGGAGGGTGCGCTTTCAGATGGACAAGCTAACCCTACTGCACCTTGCAGAGCTGCTGACACCCTGGCTGGAGTGGCAGCACACCCCCATGAGGACCCCCATCCCCATGGTCCGGCGGGTGGCCATCGGGGTCTGGGACCTCACGATGCATGACTCCTGCTGGTCCATCTCCCAGAACTTTGTTGTCGGGATGAGCACCATAGCCTGTATCCTCCGGGATGTATGTGAGGCTGTGGAGGGCATGCTCCTGGACTGGGCGATCCAGTTGGTGGACCAGGCAGCTGTGATGGTCAGCTTCATGGCTGGAGGGTTCCCCAACTGCATGGGCGCCGTGGACGGCACCCACATAGAGATCCTCCACCCCTCAGCTGGGGAGGCCACAGAGTATGTCGACAGGCACGGGTACCACTCCCTGCAGCTGCAGACTGTAGTGGACAACAGGGGGCAGTCCATTGACATCTTCACAAGCAATGCCAGGTGCAGCCACGATGCCCAGATCATGACCATCTCCCCCTTCTATGCCCAGATGTACCACGGGGACTTTGCGGACATGGGGATGACCCAGATCAAGGGGGTGCTCATTCCCCCCTGTATCCTTGGGGACCCAGCCTATCCCCTCACCCGGTGGCTGATGAAGGTGTTCCCGGTCATCAAGACCCCAGTGCAGGCGCTGTACAATTCCCACATGTGTGCAAGCAGGACCGTGGTTAAGAGGGCCTTCAGAGCTCTCAAGCAGCACTGGAGGAGCCTCGCTGGACAGCTGGACTACACGGTAGAGACCTCGGCCCTGGTTATAGGTGCCTGCTGTGTGCTGCACAAGGTGTGTGAGACCGATGGGGCAGCCCTTGAATACCCCATGCCTCCTTGCCCTCCTGGACCAGTGCCTCTGTCTGTGAATGTGGACAACCCCTGGGAGTACCATTATGCCAAGCATGCATATCAGCTGGGAGGCTGAGGCGTGAGGGTGCTCAACCCTGACCCCACCACCCTGGGGCCCCCAGCCTCTCCCTAGGTGGTCCCCTCTGTGGCCAATGGTCTGCCCCCTCCCCGGGGCCCATGAATGGACCACAGGAGGCAGTAGTGTTGCCCACCCATTTATTCATCCACCCAATTACATGTGCCCCCACACCACCACTGCCCCTACCGCCCCCCACCGTGCTGGTGCAGTTTCCCCCCCCCTCAGACTGCCCTCCCCCATCTCTCCCATCCCCTGCATCTCCAGAGCAGCCCCCTTGGCTGGCCTGAGAGCACTTCAGAGCTCTGGGAGCTCCCCTCCCCTCCACTGTCCATGTCCCCAATGGTGTCCTGGGAGGCCTTGGTGTCCTGAGGGGCTGGTGGTGGTGGGAGGGAAGGAGGACCCGGGACTGGAGGGGTCCCCCTGGGTGGCTTCTCCCTATGGAGGCCTACATGGACCAGGAGGAGGATGCGCCACCCCAGCTGGCATGAGGGCAGCTGGGGCAGTTGGGGAGGCAGTGGGGGTGCCGAGGGGCATGGCAGGGTGGGCAGGCAGGGTGCCTGGCAGGGTGGCTGCCATCATATATGCACTCATGGTGCCAGCGTGCAGGAGCAGGGAGGTCCTGATGTCGTGGGACCTATTCATTTTTGCAGAATGCTCCTGCACCATCCCCTCGATGGCCTGTTCCAGCCACCCAAATGCCTCTACTTGCCTGCTGTGGTCTCAGCACTCGCGCCTCCATTCCAGGTGCACCTCCACCTGGAGCCTCCAGTCCCTTGCCTCCGCCTGTTGCAGGGAGTGCTCTGTGGATGCCTCCCTGCGGTCTATGGCTATTATCATTTGCTCCCCCTGTTCCATCATGGTGCGGACAATGTCCTCCGCCTGGTCCTCCCTCCGGCGCCGTATCTGTGCCCAGTGCTCCCTCATCAATTGCGCTGGGGGCATGGTTTCTGGGGCCCCTTGGGCTGGCCTGTAGAGTACACAGCAGTTATGGGGTGGCTGCCCTGGTCAGCTGCACCCTAGACAGGGGCACAGCTTGAAGGATAGCGAGGGTCCCCTCATTAGGCAGCTGATGCCCTCCCCCCTTCCCCATTGCCCCGGCCACACCAACCCCACTCCACATGACATGGGTTCCCATCCAGGCCTCCTTGGGCCCCCCCCATTGCTGGTGTGCCTCCCCGTGGGCCTCCGGCTGCTGCAGGGGCTGCTCCCCACCGGCCTCCTCACCCGCCTGACTCGGGTGCTGGGGCGTGCCATGCCCTGTGGGGATATGGGGGTGGTAGTAGGTGGAGTGCTGTAGGTATGCCCAGGTGGCCCCCTGGGCACCCGGGCCATGGGTCAGGTTATCGGGGGTGGACGGGGCCATCCTCTTGCCCAGGGCTCCCTACTTCTCCCCTCCCCCCTGGTCCATCTCCCCTCCCATCTGCCTGCTTACCCTTGATGTCTGTCTCCGATCCCTCTGAGGCCAGCCCCTCCATGTAGCTGGGGGCCCCCAGTGACCACTGGCTGAGAGTGATCAGTGTGCCAGCCTTGGAGTCAGTCTGTCTGCCCGGGGGGTGAGGGCTCTCTGGGATGGTGTCGGGCGGGGGGCTGCTGGTCTAGGAGGTCCCTGGGAGCTTCTCTGGGGAGTTGGGAGCCCTGGAGCAGGTGCCTTCTTGTGGAGTGGTGAGGGGAGGGGGTACCTCAGTCCATTCCCTGACCTGGACCACGGCGCTCCCCACGAGGCACAGGGCTACTATCGATCCCTTCATATGGAGGATGTGGTCCAGGGCATCATAGTAGGGGGTGGTCTGGGCTCCATGTTCGGACCATTGGTTGTTGTCCTGGATGGCCTTGTACCCCCTCTTTAGCTCCTTGGCCTTTGAGCAACAATGTGCCACGGTCCTGTGATGGCCCGCCACGTCCATGTCCTGCACTATCTCCCAGAACACATGCTCATTGCACTGATTGAGTGCGAGCTCCAGTTGATGCTCTAGGGTCCCCCAGATTTTGATAAAATCTTGGGTCTCCCAGTGCCCCCATTGCTCCCCTCTGTGGTAGGGCCATCTCCCCCATGATCCCTCCTGGTCCTCCTGCTCCTGCTCCTTTTGCTCTTCCTCCTCCGCCGGGGCTGCTCCCATCTCCTCTGGGGGCTTGGGCTTCAGGGCCCGTTTCCGTCTCTGCGGAAGATAGGGGGTGGGGTGGGTTGGTTACCGTTCTGCCCCTGTCCCGTGGCCCACCCCCTTCCCCCCATCCTGCCAGATGGCCGGCCACCCAGCCCCCTTGGTGCCCCTGTGCCACTGGGTCCCTGTCCCCTTTGGTCCCCTTACCTGTTTCTGGGGTGCCTCCTCCGCTGGCCCGGTCGTTGTCCCCAGGGCGGGATGTCCTGGATGCTGCTGCTGTTGCTGCTGCTGCTGTCCCTCCACCTCCTCCATGTGCAGCATGACCACCTCCTCCTCCGCCTGTGCCTCCACTGCCTCCTCCTCCTCATCCCTCGCTCTCTCGCCAACCGCTCTCCTCTCCCATCCACCTTGCTCCATCCCACCATGTCCCCCTGCTACTGTGTACCCTTTAAATCTCCTTCCCCGGCCTGTGTTGTTGCTGGTTGCCTGGCAGCGATTCTGCGTGCTTTGTCCCCAGCTGGGAATCATTTTGGTTGATTCCGGCCGGTGGTTGCCGTTCAGACGTTACCTTTTACTGTTCCCCGGTGGGAATCGCTTTGACCACGCTTTTGGCGATGGTCCAGGCCGGAGATCCAGAAGTGTGGTTGATTTTGACCCCTGGTGGTATTGACTGTGGTGAACCTCTGGCATCCGCGAAAAAGACGTTCAGGGTGCTTTGGCCCCACCGTGGGATTGACCGTGGTTCACTGTGGTTGACTGTGATCTCGTAACGTCTGAAAATACCCACTGATGCACACCTTGTTTTTGTGGGCATGTGTAGCCTTGAATATCCTCGCCTTGCACCCTGTGTGATGCAGTAGTAGATCCCATGTTTCCCCATTGTGGAGAGTTCTGCTGGCCTCCTCCTCTGTAAAATTTGATCAGATTTTTTTGTGCTTCTTATTGGTCTATTTGTTATTTGTCTACTTATTTGTCTACTTATTTTGTCCGTTATTCACTTATTAGTCCAACTTGGTGTTGATTCTCAGTTAACCCAATCATGTGTGGATTTCCTTGTAACCCATCTTTGTGTGACAGGGATATATAACCAGTCACAGAGGGGCAAGGGGGGGAGGGAGGGAGAGGGAAGACGCCCCACTCCCTGGAAGCATTGCTCTACCTGATCCAGATACCACTGCCCCAGAGGGTATGTGCATGTGTGAGAACGTTCCCATCCAGGCTCTTAGCAGCAACTAGCTCACTCCTACATGAAGTGCTTGACATGCCTGATCAGCCCTATTAGATGTGCTGTTGATGGTGGGCTGGAGTGCTTGAGTGTGTGGCCAGTACTGGACCAGGGTATTGCCTGCCCCTTCCCCACTCCCTAGGTTCCCCTTCCTGCAACAAGTCTGGTAGGGTTGCTGAGGAGGGCAGGTGTGGATTCATGGTGTGTGTGTGTGTGTGTGTGTGTGTGTGTGTGTGTGTGTGTGGGAAGGCTTCAGCCCCCCCTCATTGGTCAGCTTGGGGGCTGATATCATGGTGGACCAGCCTCCTTTCTCACCATGATGTTGGTGCCAAGGCTGAGCAAAGTACTTTGCCCAGCACATTTGCTGCATTGCACTCCATGTGTGCTGTGCTGGACTGCTAGATGCTGCTGCACCCAGCATACTGTTGTAAGTAACTCTGGGGCTGGGAAGGAGTGTGTGGAGAGGCTGCATGGGGTGATGATCACCCCAGTGATCATATGAGGGATGAGAACTGGAAGCTAGCAGCTGGTTGACCTGCCTGGGATGAGCGCCCTGCACCTCCCCTTCCTGTCAGACCTGCCAGCTTCTCCCTGGCCCGGGGGTGCGGAGGTTGACTGGCCATGTGAGTGGTCCCCAGAGTACTGGTCCAGCTTCCCGTGCACCCCCAGAGGTCTGAGACGGGGGTGGGGGTGCAGATGGAATATTGTGTTCTGATGCATGAACACATCTGACTTTACCATGAGCTGTTGCCCTGCTGGTCTTTTCTTCTGATCTTCAACATACGGGTAAAAAATTCCACCTCCCATGGAGACCCTTTCTATCCAATTTCCATGGGATAGAAGCAATCAGCTACTCCATTTTATCCTGAAAGAGTAGACCCTGAATAAGAGATCTCTCATTTCCCATGCGTTCTTTGGGTGTGGGTGTTAATGACCACAGTCTGGAATCAGTTGTACGTCACTGGATTAAGCCTTACACTGAGAACCGCAATGAGATTTGATGTCCTAGACCTTTCATTGCCTCTTTGAAACGTCTGAGGGCTATTATAATGATCTATAAAGGAATGCAAGAGTATGAGTATATTCAATAAAACAAAGTTTGTGTCAGAAATGAATTTATATCCTCAGTTTCCTCTCTGTGTGTACCCTTGTAAATCTTCTGAGGTAAATAGTATCAGTTTGTCATCATTTCAGCTAGGAAAGCATTCTAGATGTTAGTGTTGCCATGTGAAGATCTACAGACTCTGATTTGTATGATCTAGTATATAATTTGGTTTGGCACAGTTAAAAAGTTGCTTCCATTATATGGGGAGAGGAGACAGAAAGTTTGCAAGTCACCCCGCTGTGATCGGGTGAGGAGATGAGAATTACCTCATTACTGAATTTCCTTGTTCTTTATTATGCATACAGAAATGCTATTTTTGTAAGTTTGCCTTCATTAATATTTATTCAGCTGTTAAGAAAGTACCCCGTAGCTGAGGGTGACGTCACCATGGTGCTCGCTTGACAGGGGTGGGGTGTGCTCACCTAGACAGGGATATTTGCTAACTTTGGACTTCAGCCCCCCCTCCCCCCCATCATCATCACTTCTGTATCTGCCTGAGGAGAAGAAGCTTTCTGGCACCAGTAAGCGGTCAAAGTAGGAGAAACCTGGGATATCCAGGGGCAGTTGGGGGACAGGCCTCATAGGCCACATCTGAGTTCCACCCTTGCTGTGTGGATTCTCTCTTTCATCACTTATGCCTGGATTCTAAAGAAAAACCCTACTAACAAATTAGTGAATTAACAGATTTGGCAAATTTATAAAAGGTGATGATTTTGTATCCAAATATTCATTGAAGTACATGTATATCCAAACTGAATCTGCAAATTTTGAGTAGCAAATTTATTTTAGCTCTTGTAATAAGTTTCAAGAAATTATTTATTTATTCAAATTTATACCCCACCCTTTCCATTAAGGCTCAGGACAGCTGAGAACGTGTTCCAGGCTCAGTTTTGAGCCACTATGTCAGTAATATACAGCTCTGTTCGTGTGTGTGTGTGTGTGTGTGTGTGTGTGTGTGTGTGTGTGTGTGTTCGACTGCACCAATACTACAAAGAATCCAAATGGAGATGATCCGAAAGCTGCACTTAATGCTTCTACATTTCCCTCTCCAGCTGTTACTACAAGGCACTGCACCACCATTAAGAATGAGAGAGCTACTACTATGGGTGATTTCAGACATTACGTGGTCCTGATTCACCACAGTGGATTCCCAGTGGTAGCGAGCCGTCCAACCACCCCCCATTGTCCAGGAAGGCCCCAAACAGATGTGATGGGACTGGGACAATGGCAGGGAATTGGACAGACAGACCACGGCCCGGTGCAGTGCAACAGATGTGACGCCGATTCCAGGCCATGGTCAAAACACCAAGAAGGCACCGGGTAGAGGCGGGATGCAGACATGGCAGACTGAGGGCAAATGAAGCCAGAAGGGCCAAAAGGACACACCCACACAAGGCAAATGGGAAGGGAAGGGGATGAGGGAAAAGAGCAGCTGAGGCAGCACACACAACAGGCACAGGGAAAATGAGGTCACAGTGGAACACACAGCACAAACACACCCCGGGAGCATACACACCCACACGGGAAAGGCAGGGAATGGGGAACACAGTGGAATGGACAACAAACAAATGGCACAACGGGCAAATGGGGGAGGAAGGGGGGCCCAGGGAAAGGGAGGGGGGGACCTGGCACAGGGACAGGGCAGGACACGGGGAATGGCAGCCAGAACCCCCACAACAGCACAGCCTGCACGGGCACCCCCACAGCTACACAGGCAGTTCTGGAAAAGGGGGACCCCCAGGGGCAGAGCACAGGCACAGGGGGAGTCCACACGGCACAGGAAGCGGCCCGGGAATGGTCCAGGAGGCTTTCAGGGACCCCATGCGTCGGCAAGGGTGTGATGGATGGGATGGAGGTGAGCCGGAGCTAGAGCCATAGTGCAGAGCAGCCGGTCCACCACCCACCCACCACCAGAGGACATTGGGAAGTGCAGTCCAGGGCCCCCATAACCCCACAGTCACAGAGTCACCCAGCGCAGACATGTGGTGGGTGACCAGATAGTAAGCCTCAACAGGATCCTTCATGGCAAGCCTCACCTGAACATCGGATTGGGACCACACACCAGCCCGCGATGCCAGCTCCACCCCGGTGGNGTGCAGTCCGGGGCCCCCATAACCCCACAGTCACAGAGTCACCCAAGTGGGGTGGGGGGCACAGGCACAGGAGGGAGCAAGGCTGGTCTATGAAGGACAGCAGCACCCGGGGTGCTGGGAGCCGGCTCGGAGATCAGGACACAACCACAGGAGAAGGCAGCCATGGAGGGGAACACCAGGTGCAGAGGCGGACAGGGGGGGTCCGCTGAGGGGGCCAAGAGGCACAAGCAGGGACAGCGGAACCCCAGGAAACAGTCAGCACTGCAGCGAGCCAGAGACATCAGGGAGGGAGAGGGGAACTACTCATGGCGTTGGGGCGGAGGAGGGAGCCCTAAGCGGGGTCAGCATCCAGGGCCCAGAAGGCACAGGGGGCCTCACAGCCAGCTGCAGGGGGCCACATAGGGGCCCGGGGCCAGTTGTCCCATCAGGTGCATGAAGTGGGGCCACTGAAGCATGCCCAAATGGTATCCCAGCGCAGACATGTGGTGGGTGACCAGATAGTAAGCCTCAACAGGATCCTTCATGGCAAGCCTCACCTGAACATCGGATTGGGACCACACACCAGCCCGCGATGCCAGCTCCACCCCGGTGGGCTCCGACAAGCCATAGTCAGCAGCTGGGGGCCACGGAAGGTGACTGAGCTCCAACAGCCAGTGATAGACCTCCCCACGTGACTGCTGGTACCCATGGGCCCCGTGCACACAGGCAAAGAAGGACACAGCCAGGGCAGGGCCCCTCTCTGCCAAACAGGCCATGTAGATGGCCAGGCTGCACACAGAGAGGGCAGACAAGGTCTCCATTGCTGACCACCCCACATGCAAGCACCTCATCTCTGGGATGTGCCCATCAGGAAAGGGACAGAGGCCCAGCGTCTCCGCATGCAGCGGGCAATCGCAGGCGCTCGCCTCATAGCCAAAGTAGTGCAGGCCGGAGCTCAGACACACATAGGAACCTTTGAGGTTGTCCGGGCAGCTCAGGAGCAATTGCACAGCCGAGGAATACCACAGGTCACACAGGGTCATGGTCTCGCAGAAGGTCCAGCAATGGGGGGCGCCAGGGATGAGGGGCCCGTGAGCCCTGAGGAAGTGCTGCCAGCCATGGTCCAGCAAGCGGTGGAGACTAACTGCAAGGAAAGGGGGATCCCACAATCCCTGGAGGGATGGGAGGGGCAGCAGGGGAGCTCCAAGGCTAAGCGATAAGACCACAAGCCGCAACATGGCACGGCAAAACAGCGAGGCATGGAGTGCGGACCCAGCCCAGCTGCTGGAACCAAGCACACAGACGGGACAGCCTACACACTAATCAGGGTGGCGAGGACAACAGGCAGTCAACACAGAGAGGTGGAATGTGATGACAACAGGAATTTAGCGGCTGCATGCCCAGGCACAGGCTGGACCATGCGCAAGGCACCGTGAAGGGACCGCAGGTGTGTGCAATGGGGCACCCGCTGCCTCCCCGCCTCGCTCACACTGCAGGAGCCAGGTCAGCTGGCCGGGGGGGCGGGCAGGGCAACCTGGTTCCCCCCGGTTCACCAGGTCGCGTCCTGGGGGTGGTGTGACACAATGCGCAGCCTATAACAGGTGCGCTTCCAACCCACCTGGGACACCAGTCACCATGGAGCTGAGAACGGCTGGGCACCTGCAGGATGCACCTAGATGCCTACGTGGAGTGGTACTGCTCACACATGGACCTCCTGCGCATCCAGACTGCAGAGATGCACCTGGGTGCCCGCCTGCAGGTGTGCATGGCCAGGAGCACTGGTAGAGCCCGGAGGGCCCACCACAGGCGCAGGCGCTCCCTGGCCTGGCGCAGGGCCCTACGGGTGTCCGGGGTGGCCTGACAGATCCTCATCCATGCCCAGGAGTGGGCTGCTGCACTCTGTGAGGTGTCTGGCCAGCTCCAGTGATGGAGGGAGACCATGGGGTGCACAGCTCTGCTTGTTATGCCCATTTACTGGTGGATATGGGTCATGGAGCATGCACAGGGGTGGTGGTCCAGGATGCAGGCTCAGTGGGACAAGGCTGCCTGGAGAGTGCACTTTTGGACAGGTGCAGCCTCCGGGGGCTTGCGGAGCTGTTAAAGTCCTGGTTGGAGTGGCAGCACACCCCCATGCGGGCCCCCATTCCCATGATCCAGTGGGTGGCCATTGGGGTTTGGGCCCTAGCAATGCCCGAGTCACTGCCGGTCCATCTCACAGCACTTTGGTGCCAGGGTGAGCACCGTCACCAGGATCCTGCGGGATGTCTGTGAGGCAGTGGAGGGCGTGCTCCTGAACCGAGCGATCCAGCTGGTGGACCAGGAGACCATGATGGCAGACTTCATGGCTGACAGATTCCCCAACTTAATGGGCATCATGGATGGCACCCACATCGAGATCCTCTGCCCCTCCGATGGGGAGGCTGCAGTAGACGTCAACAGGCATGGGTACTACTCCCTACAGCTGCAGGCGGTCATGGACCACTGAGGGCAGTTCATAGACATTTACACGGGCCACTCTGGGTGCAGGCACGATGCCCGGATCATGACCATCTCTCCCTTCTATGCCCGGATGTACCATGGGGACTTTGTGGACATGGGGATGACCTGGATCGAGGGGGTGCTGATGTCCCCCTGCATCCTGGGGGACCCGGCCTATCCACTCACCTGGTGGCAGATGAAGGCATACCCAGTCGCCAGGAACCCTGTGGAGGCGCTCTACAATACCCGCCTGTGTGCAAGCAGGACTGTGGTTGAGAGGGCCTTCGGGGCCCTCAAGCAATGCTGGAGGTGCCTCGCGGGATGCCTGGACTACACAGTGGAGACCTTGGCCGTGGTTATCTGAGTCTGCTGTGTGCTGCACAACGTGTGCGAGATTGATGGAGCTGCCCTAGACTTCCCTGTGCCTCAGTGCCCTCCAGCCCTGTGCCTCTCTATGTGAACGCAGAGAACCCGGGGGCGTACCGATACACAAACTGCATCCGTGCTGTCCTGGCCAGGTGGACCAGCTGGGAGGCAAGGTGTGAGGGCACACACCCCCATCTCCACTACCCCGGGGTCCCCACCAGAACCCTGGGCACACCCCTTGATGCCCACCCACCCTCAGCCCCGGGCCCATTAACAGAACCACAGAAGTGACTGTGGTGCACATACATTTATTGTGACCACCACCTACAGGTGCCCCCACCACCACCACCCACCTCCCAGTGCCGTGTACCCACCTCAGGCCACTTGCACCCTTCCCCCCCTTCCCCCCACGACCTACATGTCTCCATAGCCTTGCTCTTGGCCACCCCATAGGCACCATGGAGCTCTGGGAGCTCCCCTCCCCCCACTATCCGAGTCCCCAACAGTGTCCTGGGATGCCTCAGTGTCCTGAGGGGCAGGCGGTGTTGGGAGGCCGGGCAGACCCAGGGACGGAGGGACCCCCCTGGGTGTCTGCTCCCTCCGCAGGCCTACAGGGACTGGTAGGCGGATGCGTGGGCCCAGCGGTTGTGCCAGCGGCTGGGGAAGTGGCGGAGACGGTGGGGGCACCAAGGGGCCTGGCATTGGAGCTTGGGCAGGCAGGTTGCACGGTGGGGCAGCTGCCATCACACAGGCACTCATGGTCCATGTGTGAAGCAGCAGTGAGGTGCCAATGTCATGTGACTGGTCCATCTTGGCAGAGTGCTCCCTCACCATCCGGTCGATGGCCTGTTCCAGCCGCCCGAATGCCTCCACCTGCCTGATGTGCTCCCGGTGCTCCCACCTCTGTTCGAGGCACACCTCTGCCTGCAGCCTCCGGTCCCTTGCCTCCACCTGCTGAACGGCCCTTTCTGTGGCCGCCTCCATGCAGTCGATGGCCACTATCATCCGCTTGCCCTGCTTGGTGGTGCTGCGGACAATGTCCTCCACCTGATCCTCCCTCCGGTGCCATACCCGTACTAGGTGCTCCCTCATCCACTGGGCCTGGAGCATGGGGCCAGCTTGCTGGAACCCAGCAGGTCTCCCTGTTGGGTTGCACAGTAGGGGTTGGTTAGGCATCCCAGCCACCCGTCCCCCAACCCGTGCCATGGCTGGTGGGTCTTGAGACCCCCCTTCTGTTGGCTGGCTGGTGCCCTCCCCCACCATCCCTCTGCACCTGGACCCCCCCTCCCCTGCACCACTTGGGGAGGGTCCCCCACCCAGCCACTCCCGGCCTCCACTCCCCCCCTTGCCATGTTGCCTCACATGGAACCTCTGGCTGCTCCTGGGGCTGCTTGCCACCATCCCCATCACCTGCCTATCCCGGGAGCTGGGGCGTGGTGTGACCTGTGAAGATATTGAAGGGAGTGGGTGGGGGAGGGTGCTACGTGTCCCCCAGCGGCCCCGGGGCCCCCTTTCCAAGGTCGGGGTGCCCGGAGTTGCTGGGGGCGGCCCAGTGTCCAGTATGCCCCCCCAGACAGTCCCCTCCACTCTGTTTCCCATCCCACCCACTCATTTACCCTCTATGTTGGTCTCAGAGCCCTCCAAGGCTGGTCCCTCCATGTTGCTAGGGTCCCCTTGTGTCCCCTGGCTGTGGATGCCTGCTGTGCTGGCCTCAGCCCCTCCCGGTATGGGGGTTGGCTGGGGGCTGCTGGGGCTAGTGTGAGAGGGGAGCCTGCTGGTCCCTGAGGTCCCGTGGCATTCCTCTTCAGGGGTGGGACCCATGGAGCCAGTGCCTTCTAGGGGGGCAGCGAGGGGAGGGGGTACATTGGCCTTTTCCCTGCCCTGGACCATGTTGCTCCCCATGAGGCGCGGAGCGACTATGGAGCCCTTCATGTGGAGAATGCGGTGCAGGACGTCATAGTAGGGGGCAGTCTGGACTCTGTTCCCGGACCACCGGTTGTTGTCTTTAATGGTCTTGTACCCCCCTCTTGAGCTCCTTGACCTTAGAGTGGCACTGGGCCACGGTCCTGTGGTTCCCTGCCGCCTCCATGTCCTGGACAATCTCTTGGTAGTCATGCTCATTCCGCTAGCTCATGGCTAGCTCCAGCTGGTGCTCCAGGGTCCCCCAGATCCTAATAAATTCCTGGGTTTTCTTGTGCCCCCATTGCCCCCCTCGGTGGTACAGCCATCTCCTGCATGGGCCCTCCTGGGCCCGGTCCTCCTCCTCCTCCTTTTGCTGCTGCTCCTCCTCCTTTGCCTGCCCTCCACCCATCTCCTCCGGGGGCTCGGCCTCCCGGGCCCATGTCCATGTCTGTGGGTCATAAGGGGGGCATTTGTTGCCGGGTTGCCTCATCCCCACAGACCTCCCCCTTCCCCTCACCTGTCAGTCTTCTGACCCCCCCCTGGTGCCCCTGTGCAGCTCCCCCCCCTTTGGTTCCCTTACCTGTTTCCGGGGTGCCTCATCCCCTGGGCCAGTTGCCAACACTGGGGAGGCCTGTCCCGGCTGCTGCTGTTGCTGCAGCTGCTGCTCTCCCCCCACCACCTCCATGTACAGCACAACCACCTCCTCTGCCTGCACCTCCTCGTCCTCCCTTGCTCGCTCACCCTCCGCTCTCCTCTCCCTTCCACCTCGCTCCATCCCGCCATGTTCCCCTGCTGCCGAATACCCTTTAAATCTCCCTTCCCAGCATGTGTTGTTGCTTGTTGCCTGGAAGCAACGCTGTGTCCTTTGTCCGCGGCTGGGAATTGTTTTGCTTGATTCCGGCCGGTGGTTGCCATTCAGTCATTACATTTTGTTGTTTCCCAGTGGGACTTGCTCTGACCACGCTTTTGGAGATGGGGTGAAAACAGACATGATGCTAACCACCCTTTGACCACCTTGGTGGTAATTTATGCATGTTGCAGGGCTGTATTTGTGCCCTATGCAGCCCTGAAACATGCATAAATGACCATCAAGGGTGGTTAAAGGGTAGTTAGCGTCATGTCTGTTTTCACCCATGGTCCGGGCCGGACCTCCAGAAGGGTGGTTAATATTCTCCCCTGCTGGGGATTGTCTGTGGTGAACATCTGGCCCCCGTCAAACAGATGTTCAGGGCCCTTTGGCCCTGCTACAGGGTTGAGCGTGGTTTACTGTGGTTGACTGTGATCTCGTAACGCCTGAAAACACCCTGTGGGTGTTTTCAGATGTTACATGGCTCTGATTCACCACAGTGGATTCCCAGCAGTGGTGCACCAATAAACCACCCCTCCACAGTCAATAAAAGCCCTGAACAGACGTGATGGGAGCAGGACCATGGCAGGGAATCAGGCCACCAGATCACGGTCCAGGGCAGTGCAACAGACGTGACGCCAATTCCCGGCCGTGGTCAAAACACCCAGAAGACACTGGGGAGGGGCGGGACACAGACATGGCTGGCTGAGGGCAAATGCAGCCAAAAGTGCCAAATGGGAATGCCCACACAAGGGAAACAGGAAGGGAGGGGGAAGAGGAAGAAGAGATACTGAAGTACTGCACACAACAGGCACAGAGACAATGAGGGCACAGTGGAACACACAGCACACACAGATGCCCGGGTGCACACACACCCTCATGGAAAAGGAAGGGAAGGGAGGACACAGTGGGACAGACAACACATGGCACAATAGACACAGGGGGNCCACTATCATCCGCTTGCCCTGCTTGGTGGTGCTGCGGACAATGTCCTCCACCTGATCCTCCCTCCGGTGCCATACCCGTACTAGGTGCTCCCTCATCCACTGGGCCTGGAGCATGGGGCCAGCTTGCTGGAACCCAGCAGGTCTCCCTGTTGGGTTGCACAGTAGGGGTTGGTTAGGCATCCCAGCCACCCGTCCCCCAACCCGTGCCATGGCTGGTGGGTCTTGAGACCCCCCTTCTGTTGGCTGGCTGGTGCCCTCCCCCACCATCCCTCTGCACCTGGACCCCCCCTCCCCTGCACCACTTGGGGAGGGTCCCCCACCCAGCCACTCCCGGCCTCCACTCCCCCCCTTGCCATGTTGCCTCACATGGAACCTCTGGCTGCTCCTGGGGCTGCTTGCCACCATCCCCATCACCTGCCTATCCCGGGAGCTGGGGCGTGGTGTGACCTGTGAAGATATTGAAGGGAGTGGGTGGGGGAGGGTGCTACGTGTCCCCCAGCGGCCCCGGGGCCCCCTTTCCAAGGTCGGGGTGCCCGGAGTTGCTGGGGGCGGCCCAGTGTCCAGTATGCCCCCCCAGACAGTCCCCTCCACTCTGTTTCCCATCCCACCCACTCATTTACCCTCTATGTTGGTCTCAGAGCCCTCCAAGGCTGGTCCCTCCATGTTGCTAGGGTCCCCTTGTGTCCCCTGGCTGTGGATGCCTGCTGTGCTGGCCTCAGCCCCTCCCGGTATGGGGGTTGGCTGGGGGCTGCTGGGGCTAGTGTGAGAGGGGAGCCTGCTGGTCCCTGAGGTCCCGTGGCATTCCTCTTCAGGGGTGGGACCCCTGGAGCCAGTGCCTTCTAGGGGGGCAGCGAGGGGAGGGGGTACATTGGCCTTTTCCCTGCCCTGGACCATGTTGCTCCCCATGAGGCGCGGAGCGACTATGGAGCCCTTCATGTGGAGAATGCGGTGCAGGACGTCATAGTAGGGGGCAGTCTGGACTCTGTTCCCGGACCACCGGTTGTTGTCTTTAATGGTCTTGTACCCCCCTCTTGAGCTCCTTGACCTTAGAGTGGCACTGGGCCACGGTCCTGTGGTTCCCTGCCGCCTCCATGTCCTGGACAATCTCTTGGTAGTCATGCTCATTCCGCTAGCTCATGGCTAGCTCCAGCTGGTGCTCCAGGGTCCCCCAGATCCTAATAAATTCCTGGGTTTTCTTGTGCCCCCATTGCCCCCCTCGGTGGTACAGCCATCTCCTGCATGGGCCCTCCTGGGCCCGGTCCTCCTCCTCCTCCTTTTGCTGCTGCTCCTCCTCCTTTGCCTGCCCTCCACCCATCTCCTCCGGGGGCTCGGCCTCCCGGGCCCATGTCCATGTCTGTGGGTCATAAGGGGGGCATTTGTTGCCGGGTTGCCTCATCCCCACAGACCTCCCCCTTCCCCTCACCTGTCAGTCTTCTGACCCCCCCCTGGTGCCCCTGTGCAGCTCCCCCCCCTTTGGTTCCCTTACCTGTTTCCGGGGTGCCTCATCCCCTGGGCCAGTTGCCAACACTGGGGAGGCCTGTCCCGGCTGCTGCTGTTGCTGCAGCTGCTGCTCTCCCCCCACCACCTCCATGTACAGCACAACCACCTCCTCTGCCTGCACCTCCTCGTCCTCCCTTGCTCGCTCACCCTCCGCTCTCCTCTCCCTTCCACCTCGCTCCATCCCGCCATGTTCCCCTGCTGCCGAATACCCTTTAAATCTCCCTTCCCAGCATGTGTTGTTGCTTGTTGCCTGGAAGCAACGCTGTGTCCTTTGTCCGCGGCTGGGAATTGTTTTGCTTGATTCCGGCCGGTGGTTGCCATTCAGTCATTACATTTTGTTGTTTCCCAGTGGGACTTGCTCTGACCACGCTTTTGGAGATGGGGTGAAAACAGACATGATGCTAACCACCCTTTGACCACCTTGGTGGTAATTTATGCATGTTGCAGGGCTGTATTTGTGCCCTATGCAGCCCTGAAACATGCATAAATGACCATCAAGGGTGGTTAAAGGGTAGTTAGCGTCATGTCTGTTTTCACCCATGGTCCGGGCCGGACCTCCAGAAGGGTGGTTAATATTCTCCCCTGCTGGGGATTGTCTGTGGTGAACATCTGGCCCCCGTCAAACAGATGTTCAGGGCCCTTTGGCCCTGCTACAGGGTTGAGCGTGGTTTACTGTGGTTGACT
The DNA here is from genome assembly GCA_003113815.1 of Sphenodon punctatus. Classification (NCBI taxonomy): domain Eukaryota; kingdom Metazoa; phylum Chordata; class Lepidosauria; order Sphenodontia; family Sphenodontidae; genus Sphenodon; species Sphenodon punctatus. The sequence goes on from QEPC01000061.1 coordinate 384,466, forward strand.
GTGATCTCGTAACGCCTGAAAACACCCTGTGGGTGTTTTCAGATGTTACATGGCTCTGATTCACCACAGTGGATTCCCAGCAGTGGTGCACCAATAAACCACCCCTCCACAGTCAATAAAAGCCCTGAACAGACGTGACGGGAGCAGGACCATGGCAGGGAATCAGGCCACCAGATCACGGTCCAGGGCAGTGCAACAGACGTGACGCCAATTCCCGGCCGTGGTCAAAACACCCAGAAGACACTGGGGAGGGGCGGGACACAGACATGGCTGGCTGAGGGCAAATGCAGCCAAAAGTGCCAAATGGGAATGCCCACACAAGGGAAACAGGAAGGGAGGGGGAAGAGGAAGAAGAGATACTGAAGTACTGCACACAACAGGCACAGAGACAATGAGGGCACAGTGGAACACACAGCACACACAGATGCCCGGGTGCACACACACCCTCATGGAAAAGGAAGGGAAGGGAGGACACAGTGGGACAGACAACACATGGCACAATAGACACAGGGGGGAGGAGGGGGGCGCTGGGCAGGGAAGGGGGGGAAATGGACCAGGGGCAGGGCAGGACACAGGCAACGGCAGGCAGAACCCCAACAACAGCACAGTCCACATCGGCGACCCCCCAGCAACACAAGCAGTCTCAGAATGGGGAGAAGCTTGAAGTTCAGGGCATAGGCACTGTGGGAGGCCACATGGAACAGGCAGCAGTCCGGGAATGGTCAGGGAGGCACACACACACCCTGAGCACCAGCGATGGTGCCAGGGAGGGCAGGCAGGAGTGATGGGGCTGTGAAGCTGGTCCAATGGCACCTCCTCAGTCAAAGCAGGGAGGTGCAATCTGGGGGTCCCAGAACCCTGAGGTCACACAGGCACCCATGGGGGTGCACGGGAGGGAGAGCAGGTGTCCGAGGATGGTCAGCAGCACCCAGGAGAGCAGGGGGGGCGTTTGGTGAGCCAGACATGGACACCGGAGATGACAGCCACAGAGGGGAGCACTGGTTGCAAGGGCAGGCAGGGGGGCAGGAGGGGGCCCGGAGCCACAGGCAGGGGCAGCGGTACCCCAGGAAGCAGGTAGCACAGCAGCATGGCTGGGACATCAAGGAGGGAACAGGCAGCGGACCAAGGCACCAGGGCGGAGGAAGGCGCTCACAGCAGGGCCTGTAATCGTGGCCTGGAAGGCACAGAGGGACTCACAGCCAGCTGGAGGGGGCCACCAAAGGACCAGGGGCCTGGTGGCCCACCAGCTGAATGAAGTGCAGCCAATGAAGCATGCCCCAACGGTACCCCAGCACGGACATGTGGTGGGCGAGCACATAGCAAGCCTCAAACGGATCCTGCATGGAGAGCCCCAACTACACATTGGGACAGGACCACACACCCGACAGCGCTGACAGCTCTGCTTTGGAGGGCTCAGACAAGCAGTAGTCAGCAGCTGGGGGCCACGGAAGGTGACCCAGCTCCAACAGCCGGTGATACACCACCCCACTAGAGCTCTGGTACCCACGGGCCCCGTGGACACAGCCAAAGAAGGACACGGCTAGGGCAGGACCCCCCTCCACCAGACAGACTGTGTAGGCGGCAAGGCTGCACACAGACAGGGCAGACACGGTCTCCACCCCAGACCAGGCCACATGCGAGCACCTCATCTCTGGAATGCACCCATTGGGAAAGGGAAGCAGCCTCAGCGTCTCAGCATGCAGCCGGCAAACCCGGGCTCTCGTCTCATAATCAAAGTAACGAAGGCCAGAGCTCAGGCTCGCATGGGCACCTGGCAGGCTGTCCAGGCATCTCAGGAGCAATTGAATGGCCGGGGTATGCCACAGGTCGCACAGGGCCATGGTCTCTTGGAAGGTTCATGTATGTTGCTGTCCTCCCCCTGTGACCACTGACTGAGGGTGATGAGGGTGCCAGCCTCGGAGTCCGGATGTCCGGCCAGGTGGTGGTGGATCTCTGGGCTGCTGTCCTGGGGGGGCTTCTGGTCTCTGAGGGCCCGGGGCGTTCCTCCTGGGGGTCCGGGGCCCTGGAGCGGATGCCTCTTTCTGGGGTAGCGAGGGGAGGGGATACCATAGCCCATTCCCTGCCCTGGACCACAGTGCTCCCCACAAGGCGTGGGGTGACTATTGATCCCTTCATATGGAGGATGCGGTCCAGGGCATCATAGAAGGGGGCTGTCTGGGCTCCGTGTCCGGACCGCTGATTGTTGTCCCATATTGCCTTGTACCCCCTCTTCAGCGCTTTGGTCTTGGAGCGGCACTGTGCGATGTTCTGGTGATGCCCTGTGCTGCTGGGCCCCCTCCCCTACGTTCCCCTTACCCGTTTCCAGGGTGCCTCCTCCCCCGGCCCGGTCGATGTCCACGGGGTGGCTTGTTCTGGTTGCTGCTGCTGCAGCTGCTGCTGCTATCCCTCCACCTCCTGCATGTGCAGCACGACCACCTCCTCCTCCGCCTCCACCTCCTCCTCCTCCTCTCTTACTCTCTCGCCCTCCGCTCTCCTCTCCCTCCCTCCTCGCTCCATCCCGCCACGTCCCCCTGATGCTGTGTGCCCTTTAAATCTCCCTCCGTGGCCTGTGTTGTTGCTGGTTGCCTGGCAGTGAATTTGCATGCTTTGTCCCCGGCTGGGAATCATTTTGTTTTCTGCCCCCCATGTCTGGAACTCCCTCCCTGTCCACATCCGCCTTGCCCCCTCCCTTCATACCTTCAAATCTCTCCTAAAAACTCACCTCTTTTGCTCTGCTCTGTCTGACTCTTTATGCTACTGAACCATTATTTCCAGTACGTACAGTCTGTTTACCCTTATCCTTGCCGCATGGACCTGCCTGCTGTCATTCTCATCGTAACCAAGTCAGGTACGTGCACCTGAGACCTCACATCTTCATGAATGTTAGACCCCTTGTCTCTCCCTCTGTTCCCCTTCCTATGTCTCTCCCCCATCTCCTGTCTCTCAGATTGTAAGCCCAAGGGGCAGGGACCGTGTCTATTTTATTACTTTGTAAAGTTCCAGGTACACTGCCGGCACTATATAAATGTTTGTTAATAATAATACTAATATTTCCAGTCGGTGATTGCTGTCCAGATGTTACTTTTTTTTTTTCCCTATCGGGAATCTCTTTGACCACGCTTTCAGAGATGGTCTGGACCAGAGGTCCGGAAGCGTGGTTGATTTTGGCCCCATGCGAGTATTGACTGTGGTGAACATCTGGCGGCTGCCGAACAGATGTTCAGGGCTATTTGGCCCCACCGTGGGATTGACTCTGGTTCACTGTGGTTGACTGTGATCTTGTAACGTCTGAAAATACCCTCAGTCTCCTTCACACAAACACTCTAACATTGATAAAATGGGTGTTACATTTTATTATGCATGTTGCACGGCTGCAGGTGTGCTCTATGGGTGCCCTGCAGCATGGATAATAAAATATAACACCCATTGGTGCCCTATGAAGCCCTGAAACATGCATAAATGGCCACCAAGGGTGGTTAAAGCGTGGTTAGCATCATGTCTGTTTTCATCCAGTGTTAGAGTGTCTGTGTAAAAACGACCTATACCTTTACATGAATCTGTTCCGTATTTCATGCAAGGATATGAATACTATGAGTCATCTGAGGTAACCAACAAACAACTTGTTCTACACATACCATGAACTGTGCTCTGTACTCTTGTGTGCCATCCACCTCATAAGTGTGATAAGATTGTTCTGAGGTTCTCCCAATGTGCAACATTAAGCAAATAACTTAAATAAATCATGGTATTACATAAGCCTAGTGAAAAAAGTAAAAGTCTATAATTTGTCTCAAAAAGAATTAACTGAATAAATCATTTTGATTCAAATATTCATTAAAACTAAAATTTGTTGAAAGACTTCCAGTAATATTTTTTTTTAATGAGGAACATATATTAAATTAACTGTAGAATTAGTAATCAGTTTCTGAGAGGTAGAACAAATTGCTTTTATTTCAAACAAGCAGAAAATCCAGCTTTTGGCTTTGTTCTGAGCAGATGTACAGCATATAAAGAAATAATTACAAGACATTTATTTTGAGAGAGCATTAAAATACAAAGGCATGAGTGACCAAAGATATAGGATTATTTATGAGAGTTGGCACCACCTACAATATCACTAAAGAAGTTACCACCAAGTCCCCAGGAGTACATCTCATGTGGCAAATTAAGGGTTCTGAATAAAAAATATTTTTAATATGTCTGCTAATGCTATGTGTTTATGCATTTCTTCCCTCACAAGGTGTACTAAATGAATACCTAAAGGTGCCAGATGTTTGCAGTTAATTAAATATATGTGGTCTTTATTAAAAAAATATTGGGTGGGGTTCAACAAATTTTAGTTTTAACAATTATTTGAATCTGAAGTCTTCTGTTTACCTACAATGTGAAACACAGGCACTATAAGTAGAATTTCCCCCACATTGGGTGATTTCAGACGAAACGGGGCCGCATTCGCTCCATACTGGAATCACCCAAATGATTCCCCGCCGGGATCACTCCAGCACATCCGCCATGGATTCTGGGCCGTGGTTTCCATCCAGATGAGACGGGCCCCTTCATCGCAGCGGGGAATCGCATTCACCACGCAATCGGCGCTGGCCTCGCCGGTTCTGCCGATTGCATGGTGAATGTGATTCCCCGCCGCGATTGACCATGGAAAACATCTCGGGGGGAACTTCCGGTTCCCCAACAGATGTTACGGAACCATTCCCCACCACAGGGTATTGACTGTGGTTGAGCGTGATCTCTTAATGTCTGAAAATACCCATTGTCTTGCAAATAAACAAGCAAGTACCGAGTCACTTAGAAGTCAATGAGGGTTTTGTCTAAGTAAAGAAAGCATTGACTGCAAATTTGCCCTATATCCTATATTTTAAAAAAACTTGCCAAGTTCATGGTGACAGTTATGCAGTGAAGAAACCAAATGCAGTTTTCTGTGGGCCTGTGATTCTGGAGTTGCAGGGCAGACAGGCCCTATGGGGCAGATTAAGGGCCTATCTGGCAGCACTGTTGCTACAATGACATCATCACTGGGTGATCCCATTTGGGGGTTTAAAGAAAGAGGCCTCTCCCAAGGCATTAGGGCAGCAAGTTGGAGGGAGGATAGACCAGGTACAACCATGATGAGCCCAAGAGGCAAGCCTTTATTTATTATTATTATTATTATTATTATTATTATTATTATTATTATTATTATTATTATTATTATTATTATTGGCAAGGATAAGGGTACACAGACCATAGGTATACGATATAGTGGATCCGCAGGATAAAGGGTCAGACAGAGCAGAGCAAAAGAGGTGAGTTTTAAGGAGAAATTTGAAGGTATGAAGGGAGGGGGAAAGGTGGATGTGGAAAGGGAGGGAGTTCCAGGCATGGGGGGCGACAAGGGAGAAGGGACAAAGGTGGTTAGGGGAGCAGGGAAGTCATGGAAGGGTGAGAGAAGGGACAGAGGAGGAGCGAAGTGCACTGGCTGGAGTATGGAGGGAGATAAGTAGGCAGGATTTATATTCTGTGGGCAGGAGGGGGCGGGATATACATTTTAAATAAATAAATAAATAAGTGCAGAGAGGTAGGGGGGGAGCGAGGTTATGAAGAGCTTTATAGGTGAAGACTAGGAGCTTGTGCAGGATTTGTTCAGGAAGGGGAAGCCAGTGAAGCGAAGAGAGGAGGGGTTGCACATGGTCCAAGCGACTGGCGAGGTAGATGACCCTGGCAGCAGTTTTGGACGGAGATAAGGAGAAAAAGGTGAGACTGGGGAAGGCCAGAAAGAAGGAGGTTACAGTAATCGAGGCGAGAGATGAACAGAGCATGAACAAGAGTTTTGTCAGACGAGACAGAGAGAAAAGGGCGAGTCTTAGCAATGTTCTGGAGGGAAAAGCGACAGGATTTAGCAACAGAGTCAAAGTAGGTTTTAAAAGAAAAGGGTGAGTCAAAGATGAAGCCTAGGCTACGGGCTTGTGGGACAGGCAGGATGGTGACCCCATCAATAATTATTGACAGCGAGGAGGGAGGGGAAGGATGAGAGGGGAAGTTAAGGAGTTCAGTTTTAGCCATGTTGAGTTTGAGTTGACGTTGAGACATCCAGGTAGAGATGTCAGAGAGACAGTTGACGAGACGAGCTTGAACAGAGGGGGGGAGAGAGGGAGTAGAGAGTAGGGATGCGCAAACAGATCGCGGTTCAGGTTTGGCCGTTCGGTTCGACCGTTCGGTTCGGCTGAGTTCTGTTTGGCCGTTTGGATCGTTCACCGGGTTTGGGTTTGGCCATTTGGTTCAGCCATCCGAAAAAAATTATCGCGACAGCACGAGCGCTGCGGAAACTGTAAATTTGAATGCTTGCGGAGCTGTGTGGCGAGTGAGTGTGTGTTTGGCTGGGTGACTGTTCGGTTTGTCTGTTTTGTCTGTGTTTGGGTGTGCTGTTGTTGTTCTTGTGGTTGGTGAGTGTTGGTGTGTGCTGTGGGTGACTGACTGTTTTTGGGTTTGTGTGATTAATTAAAAAAAAAAAAAAAGCTGTGGTGCTTCTTCCCCAGCTGGGGGCCAACTTGCTGCTTGAGGTGGAGGAGGAAGAGCTACTAGAGGTTGCTGCCCCTACTACAACTCCGGTGGTGGTTCCTGGCTCCTCGGATGAGGAGCAAGCGGCGGGCTCAGGAGGTGCTGCTGCCAGGTTTGTAAACTTTCTTTTACTTTGAGGACAAGAAAGACTCTATCCGTTAGAGCGAGTTCAATGGCATGCGGGTGGGTTCGTGGGTGGTGGGCATCAGTCAAGCACAAACAGTGGGCATCAGCGAGTGGCAGTGGATGTATGGCAGAGAGGGAGGGTACTGTAGTGTGGGGGAATCTGGCACGAGCAGCACCCGCACCCAAACTTATGCCAGGGTAGCAATGCTCTCCAGTCTCCAGTTGCCATCCCATTCCCTACGCACCCCCAAATAAGGGCAGAATTTGCACATGCCAGCCAGGGCCTTTCTAGTTGTAATCCCTTCCCTAACATCCCCTAGCACCCCAAGGAGGGCAGGATTTGCACGAGCCAGCTAGCCAGCCAGCAAGGGTCCCCTAGCACTAGCATTACCTAGCACTCTCTGTATGCCACAGAGAGAGAGGGAGGGTACTGTAGTGGGGG